>JBCAUA010204582.1:0-21109 GCA_038406235.1 Peronia verruculata | reverse complement strand
ATAGATAGATAGATAGATAGATAGATAGATAGATAGATAGATAGATAGATAGATAGATAGATAGATAGATAGATCTCACATAAAATCAGGCTAAGATATGAAGGCGGTGGGCCAGAGCAATTTGAAGCCAGAATTTAGGTGTCTGTAGCTCTTTCTGTTTTATTCAGTTTCAACTCTCCTACTCGTGACAACGCTGTGCATTCTTCGCTTTCTATACCTTTGTGTTGTTGTACTGTAGCTGGGTTTTTAATGCCATTATAAATGGCTTTTAAATGCGTCCTCTGATGTCTTGAATCGCTCATGTGTGACGTTCATCACAAGGGTTCTTAACTTATGGCACTAGATTCTTGTGGATCATGAATAAATTTTGAAGAATACATTACCATCATTCTATCAAATATCACCTAGTAAACTGTCATTCGTATAAGTATCAGCTTTTGGCTTCTAGTCTACCACAGAAAGCGACCAGTAAAGTGAGATTTATTAAGCCCTTTGCCTTTATTAAGCCCTTTTAATAGAACATAGTTCAAAAGAAATATGCAGTCAGAGACAATGAGACCACATCGTCATCTATTTCACGAAAGGTTGTATCATTACATACAGCTCTAGGGTAGGATCTAGATCAGTTTGAGAACCGAGCTAGTCTTCTCATTCAATCATCATTCACTCTCGAAAGAGCATTATATGATATGACTACTCACCAGCTGATGAGTACACGACAATGAGAACGCGATACATCTATCGAAAGGCAGCTATGTGGGGATATTATTTTCGCTTGTACATACAAAAGATGACACCAGGCAAATAAATAAATAAATAAATGTCTACATAGAACCCATCGTAAGATGGTTGATATCAACACTGAACAAAGCAACAACTGTATTTCTTGCGCGGGCAATTCCTGCAGTCATAAATTCACTTTAACATGAAAACCCCTGTGCTAATACAATTGGATCTCTGTACATCATATAAATCAATATACGAGTGCACGTTTGTGTAAGTTACAAGAGCCATAAAATGTGTGCTGTGTTCGGTGTCATGTGTTGTTCAGTGCCAAATGGCATAACCAATTCCACCACTCTTCTCTGTGTAGTTCGCATTAGGTGACTTAGTAATAAGTCTAGTTGCATTCAGTGATACAGTAAGTTTATATCAAAATTTCATTCCGATGAACAATCGACTTCGCTACGTGCTTTGTTTTATAATTGTATGAAGTAGATCTAGATCTAGTAATGTTTTCGTAGGAAATTTTTTTTTTTCGTATTTATTTATGAGATCTAATGCAGCAGGCTACATCCTAGCCAAGACTGCACATAAGAATTCTTCCGATGTTGTCTTTTGTGGTTGTAAATATCAAGAGCCAAGCCTTGACACTATCCCCTATCGGCCACCCGAACATAGCGGTTTGTTATGTTAGCCGCAAATTGTAGGAATTAAAGTTTACCTCCTGATCTAGGCCTACTTGCCTACTTGCCTGTGTCGCTTATGGGAATCTTCCCTAAAGTTTTACGTTGTTAACACTTTCGCAGCACACACGATTCACCCTACAGAGTGGTGACAAAGAGCAGCGTATCAAATTATCTAGTTCTAGGTCAGATTTGGTTGTGAACAGATGCCAGATCTCGGCAAGATGAACTGTCTACTGAGGTTCCATAGGCTACATATAATAGATCTAATATCTTTTCCTATGAAGTCGATACACCAAAGTATCTGTCATGACCTAATAATTAATCTATTCTCGTCCTTTTGTCTGACCATAAAAGGATACATATTGTGAGCACTGTTGGACAGATACATACATTACCGTATAGCGATTGGCTTCAATTTATCAACTTCGGATAAACATGACAAAGAATAATTTCTACAGACTGAGGCACAGACATTTTCTTAAGTGGACGATATCTGACCAGTTGGTATCAGTTCTTATTCAGTCTGCCTTGTTCTGGTGTTGTTTGTGTGTGATTTGTCTGTTTATATATTAATTTGTTTATTCTGTGGTCATCAGTAATAAACGGCGGTGGGGAGGAAAGCAATTCTCCTCCCACCAAGTTCGGCGTGGACAGACAGTATTTTTATATACAGAACTTTCTTAAATTCATAATTTCCATTTAATTTTTTCCCCATGCTCTCAGTCTAGGTGAGGCGGTCATATACGAAACATTAATTGTTAGACAACAAAGGCCACAAGTGTAGTTTTTTTTTTTTTTTTACATTTGGGTACAATTTTATATTGTTTTCTCAGGGATGTGCAGAGTAAGGTAAGATTCTGCAAACTCGAACTGAAAGATAACCATTGCCGCAGTTTGAAATGCTTCAAAACGGCTGAGATAGCTCCCTTTTAGGATCTGAAAGCCTTAGAGTAAATAGAATCGAATAGTCATCAACTGTGAGAAAATCTTTACAGAACAAATAGCATATCTTTTCGTTTCTTTTTTTTAAATCTGTAACATTTTATCACTGTCTGCCAATCTTGTACATTTTCACTATAATATATAAATTCACCTGCTCTATGTATCTTTTCAGACGATCGAGTAAAACGGGCATTTTGTAACTACTGAAAACAAAACACTAAAATGGCGGATACGGAAGTAGTAAAGCCCATCAGCATCTCGGAACAGAAAGATTTCGGCGATGAAGTTTTCCCATTAATGCTGTCACCCAACAATGGCTCAATTCCTACTGTGAGCAGTGCAGTTGATTGGGTCAAATCGCACAAGGCGCAGCTGGACCAACAATTGCTACAGAGTGGTGCCATCATTTTCCGGGGATTCCCTCTGAAAGACGCACAAGACTTCGACCAGTTTGTGTCAGCCTTTGGCTTTGAAGCGCTTCCGTACGTGGGTGGAGCTGCTCCTAGGTTGAAGATCACTGAGAGAGTTTTCACCACCAATGAGGTAAATGTTTGATAAGGTACATGGCAGACAGACAGACAGACAGGAAGACATGTATGAGACAGAGGCGTGCCCATAGCATTACAGCCGACCTAGTGGACTGATATTATATATAGCTATAGGCAGGCAGACAGACGGGTCGATAAAAGTATAGATGATGGAAGGATGAGAGGATGGGTGGATGGATAGATGGATGAATAGATGGATGGATGGATTGACTTACAAGGAGATGGATGGATGGATGGGTGGATGATGAATGGATTGATTGATTGATGGATGGATGGATGAATAGGTAGGTTGGTAGGTGGGTGGATCGATGGATGGGATGAATGGATGTACTGGAAACTTATACTCTTTGCAATACGAGTATATTGTGTAATTTAACATAATTTAACATAATTTAACGCCGTGTAATTTAACATAGTTCAGCCAGTCCTCATAAGAGAAACACTTGGTAACCTAGAATTGATTAAAGACCTTTCGTTATTTATTTACCCAGGCACCTCCTGACCAGCCAATCCCCTTTCACCACGAGATGGCCCAAGTTCCAACCTTCCCCAGCGCCCTCTACTTCTTCTGTGAGACAGCGCCCCCTACCGGCGGGCAGACGCCACTGGCATTGTCGAACCGCGTCTACAAAAAGATGGCCGAGAAACATCCACAATTTGTCAAGTGAGTGCTTCACCACGTAAAAAAAAAAAAGCTTTAGGCTTTTGCTTTATAGCTGCCCGCATCCTAATTGGTGCTCAGATTTATTATTTTTTTCAAAGTCTTTGACTTCAGATGGTGTGCCTGTTACCTGCAAGATATTGATATAGGCCGGGGAGGCAATCTTAACAGCATCATGCAGCCCCCGACAAAGCAGTGCCATTGGTCCCCTACAAATAAATACTGGCAGGAACAATAAATGCAGATGGTCCTTATAATATAGCTAAAGGTTATATTAACATACACCGATTAGCATGAGGTCCCCATGGTCCTGGCGACCCCGGGCAAATGCCCATCATCCACTTCCTTTGAGACGGCCACAGAGTTATATTGTCATTTCAAACCTTCAAGTTTGGTCACGCAAATTTGTTTGTTCTACCAAACGCTCATTAGCAAATATGGTAATTAATGAAGCAGAAGTCCACTGATGGCATAAGTCGTTAGTTTGACAAAAGGAAGGCAACAGAGCGGATGTCTAAAATGTTCATGTCAATAATGCCCAATCGTTGCTTCAATTGACTAATTTGTGTCTCTCTCATCCTGCCATGTTTCGTTTCCATCTGTCTATTCTCTTCATTTTCCTCATTGATACAACCCTGCTCTATTGTATGCCGTACAGATATTAACAGTGTTTTTACTGTTTCTTTCCTTATCTTACCTCCACGACCTGATTTTTGCATTGAGGACGACAGTAGTATTGAAAGGATGGTAAAAAGGGTTTAAGAAGATAACAACAAAAGAACAAAGACAAACAAACAAATAACACTGCAACAACAATAACAACAACAATATAATAACAACAACAACATAATAATAATAATGGTTATAATAATGATAGTAACAACAAACCAGCCCAAAATAGCTCAAATAGCGAGCCAAATACATCTGGTTTGTGTTTTTGATCAGGATTATTATTTCCCTTTGCCAGGCACAAGGGTGTTGAACAAGCAGAATAGAGAGGGATAAATGAATTTTATAGTCTTTATTCGATATGTACACTGGAAAAAAAAAATCATTGTAGAAGGAAACTGTTCCCTTCATATTGTAATTAGTTTAGCCCAAAATGTGATCATTTTTTTTTTTTTTTTCAAATGACAAGAAGAAAAGTGAGTTTTTCCTAATTTACACTCTTATCTTCAACAACCGTCGTGTCTGGTAAAGGGAAGTAATAGTGCTGGTCAAAAACAATCCCCATGGTAACACGTTTGACCCTTTGTTTCAGAGATTTGGAGGAGAAAAAAGTTCTCTACACCCGCGTCCTTCCCAACGGTGACGACCCGAGCTCGCCCATTGGTCGAGGGTGGCAGTCCACCTTTCAGACCGAGAACAAAGAAGAGGCAGAGCGGAAGTGCCGGGAACAGGGGACGTCATTCGAATGGCTTGAAGACGGTTGTTTAAAAACTGTCACCGCTCCTTTGCCGGCCATACGGGAGGATTCACGTACTGGCAAAAAAGTAAGAGGAAAAAAAAAAAAAAAACCTGGACGAAAGGACATAAAAAAAAAAAAAGTCTGAGCGAGAAGGTAAAGAGAAATATGAAGAAAGAGATAAGGATACATGGAAGTCAAAGGTAGGGGAATCTCAAGAAAAAACAACAAAACAAAACAAACAAATAGATTTCAATGGATGCAGTGAGGGGAGACAGAGAGAAGAAAGACGCGAGAGAGAGAGAGAGAGAGAGAGAGAGAGACAGAGAGAGAGAGAGAGAGAGAGAGAATGAATGAGATAACTGACATGCCAAAGCCCGAAATCAAAATAACTTTCAAAATAACGTTTGGTCATTCACATAGTCTGATTTCCTTTATCATATGAAATCACATTTTGTGTCTCTTATGGCGAAATGTAGGTCATGAATAGATCATTCTATTAATTAACGCTTCGATATGTTTTAATCTGACATCTCGCCTGAGTCTCAAAAGAATATAACAGTTATGCTCTTGCAACTAGTTTGCTAATGGTTAACTCATGATCCACTGATTCTCTTAATCCTCTAAGCTCAGTGCAACATAATACATAACACAAATAAAGATGTGCTTCAAAACAGTTCATGAAAGGTATGGGAATCATAGACATTTTACATGAGGAAATGATTAAAGAATCTTGACAACGAACATATAGATCTAGTCTTCACAGCAGACATTATTGCCTGTTTTGTTAGTGAAAACCGGGATCGATCTGAGGTACTGTGACCATGCTATTACATTCATTTTGTTATCAGTGGGCCTACATCATTCTCTTTTTTGTCGGACTCTTTAGGGTTAAGTAATAATTCTTTGTATTTTGTGTCCTTCTTAGACGTGGTTTAACTCTATCATCGCTGCCTACCGTGGCTGGAGGGATAGTCGCAACACGCCAGAAAAAGCCGTGACCTTTGGTGACGGCACACCTATGCCACCGGAAGTGATGGACGACCTTGAGAAGGTCATCGAAGAGATCGCAGCTGACATCACGTGGCAGCCCGGTGACGTCATGTACGTGGACAACCGGCAAGTACTTCATGCCCGGCGACCTTTTGACCCGCCGAGGAGAATTTTGGCTTCCTTGATCAAATAAGTTTCCTTTGATCCATTGAAAAGTCAAGGCAGCTGACAGGCATACGTTGCGAAGCCAAATTGCAGAAGCTCGGAAATTATCATGCTTTTGAAAAATGATCAAGTGTATTATAATGTAGATTTCACTGAATAACAGAAACTCAATGATTTCTGTCATTTATTCTGTTGATATTCTTGCAAAGTGTAATATTAATAATATAAAGAAAAAATATAAATTATTATATGTGCAATTATGCCTCCGAACTTTTGAATACTGCTGTAATCCAGTGGACTAGATCTAAATATAAATTTTTTACTTTAACTTTGACATTATAGTCAAATACAATTCGTTCTCAGCTGTTTGTCAGGCACTCAAATCATTATCAGTTTAAGAAGACATTTTCTGTTTACCGTCGGGCCATTAGTCAAGTCAGGAAATGTGTTATATTTTCCATGGACAAAATGTCGTATCTAAGTTTAAGTCCATAGGTATCCTGCTTATGTACATAAAATCACTTAGCATTGTAAATAAAACTGTAAAAGAAAAAATTACTTCTCACCTGGAACAGTAAGAAAGGTTTTAATTGGGCCTTTCAATCCCCTTTGACAGATGATTATCTCAGCCTTTATTGATAACCATGTCAGGCCGCTGCAAAGTTGATGGCGCTCTATGTGTTTTCACAGACTCACAAACCCGAATGTCCCCCAGGGACCCAAGTAAAAGAACTGGAACTGCCCTATCAAATAGAAGTTTTTTATAGTAGCTATAAATCTTCACGCTCAAGTGCAGGTTCTTGACAGCTTGCCAGGCTATGATTGGCTATGATTAGCTGTCACTGACTGATTGTTGAATGTTCAATTTATGCATGTCTCTAGTCACCCAAGTGCTTCTTCAACACTTCACTCATGTTTGTTTCTGATCTCGAGTACAATCGTAATCTGATATATTAGTATATTCTAATTCAAACACATTTTCATATTCTCTCTGTTATTGTACAACTCCCTTTCTCTTTGAACCAATAAATGATTATGATCAATTTCATGACTATACAAAACGACATTTGTTGATCGATTCTTTATTTCTCTGCCATTCTGTATGCCTCCTTGTTCCAATGTCATTCGTGATATTTTAATACCGTATGTAACGTGTGAATATATCGTACATGTTTGTATTGCGTCTCGTCAATTGTGAATCTCCTTTTGAGAACAAATAAAGTTGATCTTACTATCTTCTCTTCATATTGCTATATAAGTATGTAGATCTATGTCTGTGCTTCATGGTTTCCATTCATTGTTCTTTGCAATTTATAAACAGTATGTGAAATGTCAGTCAGGGAATCTATCTACATGAAAAAGTAGGAAAAATTCCCATGTTCTTTAGTTAATGGTAAATAATACCAAATTTGGGGCCAACAGAAATATAACTAACAGCCAAAAAGTCTATTTCCTTACTAAATTGGGAAATTTGACATCCCTGATGATCAGTTACAAAATGACGTATAGTAGGCAGCAAACAGTAGAACACTGATTTCTTCAAATTTTATAGATCAATAAAAGATGAAGCACTGATTTCATTTAGGCAAATCAAAGTATTTTTTAAGACAAGAACATAAAGCACAGTGTAAGTAAACAAGATTGAAGTTAAAGATGACTCTTAATGAACTGAGTTATAAAAGCAAAATGTTTTGCAACCAGCCAAAGTGAGTCACATGTAGATTATAAACTGCTGGGCTTGAACAGAGAAATTGGGGGTTGAATGTGATAAAGGTAGTCTCATACCGATTTTGTTATCTCAGACATGGGGATTGTTTTTGACCACCCTTGTTATTTCCCTTTGTTAGGCACAGGGGTGTTGAATAAGTAGTAGCAGTGAGGGAAGAAATAACTTTTACACTCTGAAATGTACACTATAAAAAAATACAAATCTATTTTATATGGAAACTGTTTTCTTGATATTGTACTAATTTTAGAAAGTTGTGATCAGCTTTTCAAATGACAAGAAGAAAAGTGAGTTTTTCCTTGTTAACACTGTTTCTTCAACAACAATTATGTCTGGCAAATGGAAGTAATAGCGCTGATCAAAAACAATCCCCACTGAAGTAGCATTCACTTTTGAATATCAAACTATTGCTCGTATAAGCAGATTATAAATATATCAAGATGAGCAATGTGAAGAATTATGTGCTAACAGTTGATTTTCCTCCTCTGATTCTAGCTGGCGCCGAGAGGCCACCTCTTTTACTTGCAGTATTTCTGGTTACAGTCAAGCTGGGTCAAAATTTTTTTCACCAAAAAGTGTATGTTTTACCTGATAGTTATAGCTCAGTTTAGTGGAGAATTGCAACTCATTCTGACTGGTTGTGACACAAATGCGCTGAAAAGGTATGTGGTGTAAGAAAAAAAACAACGTTCTTGCAACATGAAAAGTTAACACCAAACAAACACCACAGCCAGGCTGCAGTAGAGAGGTGAAACAGAACAAGGTAAAACAACACATGCACATGAACAGAATGAACACACCAGACAATGGAGTAAAGAACAAGGTAAAAAAAAAAAAAAGCACATGAACAGAATGAACACACCACACAATGGGGTTAAAGAACAAGGTAAAAAAACAAACAAACATGCACATGAACAGAGTGAAAACCAAACAATAGGGCTAAAGATAAGCCAATACAATTGTTTATTTCTGTCTTTTAGTTCTAGTACCACAGTCTGTTACAATATTGTTTGTTTTGATCTGCATTTGGTATCAATGTACAATGGCTGTTGCTCTTTTTTTTTTTTAGACAGTCTTTTTTTCTGTATTTATTCATGTCCACACACAATTTCAAACAAATGTCTCTCAAGTCCAGACCTAACTTGCTAAATATACAATATGTCATAATGCAAAATATACAATAGAATGATGTCATTTGTACAGACAAAATCTCTTTCAACAGACAATTTAAAAACCCAATACAAAAAAAAAAATAATAAAACAAAACCAAACGAATAACAATGAACGAACAAAGAAGGCAACAACTGAGAAAAAAATGAAACTGATAACAAGAACAATGCATTACAAAAATAAATCTTAGGGGTCATGAACTTTGAGGATTGTCCTGACAAATGTGGGAAAAGTATGAAGACTGAGATAAAAACTCCACTGCTGAATAAAACAAAAATGAAACAAATAAAAACTTGAAAAAATAAACAAAACAAAAACAATAAATTCAATTGTTTCCAGCGCGAAGAATGGAAAATACATATAAACAAAATGACTGCAACAAAAAAATTGAATAGAATATGCAAAAATAAAACAAAACACTATTAAAACAAATGTATGGAGCTGACAACATTTTGGCAAAGTTCAGAACTGTTATTTCATATTTCATTAATACGGAGACTACCCATACAGGCCACGGATCAAAATCTAGATGGAAATCTTCATAATTGATGTTGTCTAATGAACACCATCTCAGAGTGGTTGCACGAAACCATTAATGCCCACTGTACTGATATACAACACATTGCATCTGTCAGTATATTATAGTGAGAATTTCATTTTGTTCTTTGATACAAAAATCTTATTTACCTGATTACAATAAATGTTTACTGACACAAAATCATCATTATTATGAGGTACAGCAAACATGAACTGAAAGCTAAAAGAACGAGGCATTCAATAATTCCTTCAACATATACTCAGAACTGTTTCATGGCCAGTCACAGGGAACCGTAAGATGCTGGACTTGCACAGTGAAATTGGGGTTAATGTGATGTGAGCAGTGTGATGGTGTAATTTCTATAACGCAGAAACTGAAAAAACATTGCAAGTCTGAATAACATTGTAACGAATCATGTTGTGCAGTGCGTACGCGAGAGGTCGTATGCATATTCATGTAGCTATTTATAGCGTGGGGTCAGAAGAGGTCGTGTGTGTTCCCGTGTATCTCGAAGGATCTGTGCGGTTCTGGCTTGACCGTGCATGTGTGTTCGCTATGCTGCATGTACATACTAGCCGCTTCTTTTAAATTCTCGAAAGGAGGGGCCAACTGATGTGTGTATAAATACAGAGCTCAGTCAGTGAGTGAGGGGAGGGTGTAGGGTATGCATAGTACGGAATGCAAGAGTTTAACGAGTGCGATACACGCCAATCTTAGACAGCAGCCCTGTGCCTATAGTGTTTAATATTTTCGATCACCTATATTAAATTCTGCATTATTATTCGACATGGAGGACTCTTGTTTCATTTCTCCGCTATATTGTGTGTCTCGTCCTCATCCACCACCTGATTGCCACATATAAAGTCACGACCACACCTCTTCAACACCAAGAACTTGTGACAAACACTGCTCCTAAACAAGGACAGTTTGGAGTTTAAGAGGATTGAGGAGGTGAATTTTAGATTTCAAGTTCTAGGCTGTTTGTTTCACTCACTTTCTCCTGATATTAGTCAGCACTGAGGGGTTCACCTTCTGTGTCTTCAAATGTGCATTATCTCTGGCAATTAGGTTAGCTCAAAACTTTTTTCGCCATTCGAAAGTCTAAATGTCTATGAATTAAGGTTAAAGATTACAATAAGAAACTCAATTTCATGGAAAATAGACATACAATGGTTTTGACTGGCTGTGAGGATGTTTATGGTCTGTCATATCTGTGCATGTTGGTTTAAGTGAAATGAACATTATAAACAGAGTTGATAGCTGATGTCTACAATGGATTGAAAACATATCTACTTGTTGTGTTTTTTAAATTCATATCTTTTAAACTCAAGCATCTAAGCTGTTCACCCTAGGTCACTGAGCCAAAATGAAAGAAAAAACAAAAAGTAAAAAAAAAAAAAAAATGTTGAAAAGAAAACAAAGCTAGCAGCTTTGAAAAAAGTCTCTGTTGACTTCATTTGTTTCTTGGTAGTCCAAATTTAACATCCCAAAGAAACTAAATTCAACATCCCTGTAAAAAACATTCACAGCTGTCCTTTGCACGGTCACACACTGAAAGAAAGAAAAGCTAATTTTGTAATACTGAATATCACATGATCACTTGCATCAATCAGTAAAGGCATGCTATGATCATCCTTTTATGTTCTCAGATGCAGAATAACAAAGGCAAAGATATTGCCAGGTCTCTATACAGAATAAGTCATGATGCCAACTATCATACACTTCAGTGGGGTACTTCTCACAATTCTGATCATGAAGTGCCCATAGTTTAATATTCTTTACAAATGCTGATGATATTATGTAGTGGTAACAGAATAATAAATCCCATTAATAGTTAAGTTAATGCATATTTGTTCTTTCAAACCTATACAATGGGAAAAAAACAAGATAAAGAAATTGAATAATTTACAAAAACAAGTAATGCTTTAACTTGTTACAAAAAAAAAAAAAGGGCTTAGATGTCCTTATAATATTGAAACCCACATTATAGATGTTAACATGGAGTCTTGAGGCAGGGTGATTGAAACAGTGTGTAGCAGATTTATTTGTCTCTGGGGCAAAAGAGCTAACGAGCGCAATAAACTTTTAATTTAACATACACAATGTATGTATGCTGGTTTCTTAGTGAGAATGTCAATTTGGAAATCTACTGCATGTGACTAAAGACTGGTGACTGCCTTGCATTTCTAAGTTTGTTTCAGTTAACAGAGAAGTATCCTCTGAACTGTATATGAATTGTAACCGAGTATTACTGATAACCAGTTAGAGAGAACGAGTCTAAATGTCTTGCGCCCAGAGCAAATGAGTTGGAAGTCGCTCCAGGCAATCGTAAGTTAGGCCATTTTTAACGATTTTCCGGCTAGATACCAAATTTTTCTTTTCAGGTTTGAAAAGGGTTGAATTTTCGAATTGTGCAAAACAAATAACAAATTTTGGCGTCTCTGTCAGAAAATAGTAAAACATGGCTGGCCCCCGATTGACTTCTGACTCATTTGCCCTGGGCGTGAGACAAATAGTCTGATAAGGGTTTGCCAATATGGGTTTGCCAACAGATCTGTTTCTTCAGAGAACTTTATATATTTAGAATTATTTAATCTGTATCCTGTTCACATTGGGGCAATAAATCTTACCACCACCTCACATACTATTTGTACATCTGAAAGATTTGCCAGGCACTTGGGGAGTTTTCGATTCTCCTATTCTACAATTTAGAATTGTTTTCCAGCCTTACCAATGTTTTTAGGATGATGATGCCCTTGTCTATCTTAACTCACATAAATGTGTCTTTAACATACAAATATCCACAAACTCTCACAGTTAACATACATACACAAGAAATTATACTCAAGGATGTCAATCTGTCTACATGAAAAAGTGGGAAAAGTTCCTGGCATACTCGCTAGCAACACGTAAAAATATTACATTAATAGTAGAATAATACCGGATTTGGTGCCCAAGTAGAAATTACTGACAGTCAGAAAGTAGGAAATCCTGTTATAGCAGGAAATCTGACATCCCTGTACACTATGTTCATAGCTGTCAAAATCTGTTATAATAAATGCATCGGAACACGCAGACTGGGATTTGTTTGTCACAATCCCTTCCACATTCATGCACACATCTCACATACTATATGGTTATTAATACTACGGCATCTATCAGGTCTGGTCAACAAGACTGGATCATCTCCCCATTGTTCCTTACATGTCTCAGACAACAAATGAGTTACAACTTAGGACAGAAAAAAAAATAAAAAAATTTAGAAAATTATTCACATTCATATTTTAAAATGCATCATCTCTTGGTGTCCCTACTTTATGGCTGAGCACAGCTACCAATAAACATATATAGTTTGGTGGAAAAAAAAAAAAAAAGAAGAAAAAAAAAAACCAACAAATAAACAAAAAACAACAAAACTTGTCAAGAAACTGATATGAGACACAAAAGAAAGCATACATGCTTGGATGCTGTGCGTGTTTATGTGGAAGGGACTACAAGCTGGTAACAAAACTATGCAATGAAATTTTTAAAAATGTGGAAATAAACAGAAACAAATTAAGAGGTTGATATTACATAGGCCATTTGTAAATTTAAAAAAAGTAAAAACAAATATGTGAAATGATAGTTGAGCATGGCAAGGATGAATGGTTCTCAATGAGTGGAGAAATGAGAATGGCTAGAGCAGAGGAAACGTAACAATGAGGGCATCCTGGTGAAAGATGAGCTCAGTAAAACCAGAGCACAGCTATCAACAGGCTGAGGGTACAATTATGGATGTTCGTGATTGCTGAGAGAGAACAGGTGACAACAGCAAAGGTAAAAAATACTCTTGATAATCACTGGTAGATAAAGCCTGTGACAAACAGATAGACTGACTGATAGGTAGGCAGACAGCAGTTGTCTTTTTTGATACCCTGCGACAGACAAGTAAGATAAATCAACAAGTAGGTTTCTAATCTACAGAAATTGTGAAAAGTTGTCCACAGGAAAGTTATAAGCAAATAGTTCATAATTACGTTAAAAAAAAAAAAAATATTCCCAGCAACAAGAAGATTCAATGATAATAGGACAGCTTGTTGAGTTAAAAAGAAATAGATGATGACAACATTTCTAGCTAGGTTCACATTTTAAAGGAGAATGATATGTTTGTAAGTCATGACCGAGCTGCAATGACAAGAAAAGGGAGGCTGTAGATAGAGGTATCAACAACTAGTAACTTACACTGGGCTAGGGCTGGGGTAGTTACTTTCCCAAAGGCTACTGGAGGTTTGCTACACTTGTAGTGGGAACATGACACTGACATTTCAATGAAATTTCAAAATGTTCCAATTGCCTCTTACAAAATGTCTGGGACAAAACTCACAACTGTTATGTGCATGGCAGTGCCCTGAACTATCTGACAATTGCTTATAGTTCTTGTACTGAGTATCAAACAAAACCGGCTATATCATATCGTGCATTGTACCAGCACAATGGAATTACCATTATCAGTTAAATATCACTGTTAAGCATTATCCACTCAACCTACTGTGGTTCTGTGCCTATAGAACAGGGTAATCATTTCAGGTAACTATTCCTGCTCAACTAGCCTAAGCTACAAGTTGTCCATACCATTAATTCCATGAATAAAAACATCAAAATGGAAGAAACAAAAATAGCGCAGACCATGAAACCACCACAAACTTTTCACTAGCTCTTACTGCAACCTATTCATATGTCAACTGCTAAATAGTTTCTTTGGTATTGACTTGATGCATAGCTATCAAATACAAACTCTATCCAGTGGAACAGTATTTACAATGACAAAATTCTCTATAAGTCTAACAATCATGTGCTGAATGAAGAATACTAAAGTCTGACATCACAAAACACAAACCTAGAAATGAACCACTCCATACCTCATTCATTCACATTCACGTATCTAAAACTAACCTCTTCCTCTCTGAGAAATAAAAAATTCAGTCACTGTCATTATCCTATGAAGTATAAAATAAGATGCTGTGCAGAAAGAAAACAAAACAAAAAAAAAAAACATTCTTGTAATTCCAGAACTTTAAAGGTTCACAATGAATTGCATACTCTAATACATGTCAGACCAGAACTTAACACCAACAGTGAACCTCTATGAATTTATTATGTTTTGTTTCTTCTTTTCTTTTACTTTTTTTTTTTTTTTTTAAACGCTATTGTGCAACATGCGTCAAATTACTTTTCAATGTTCTGCGACATATATAAATTAGCATACACAAATCTTGAAAATCGTTGATTGCAGGATTAGCCCCATATAGGTATAACTGGGTAAATTTGTCACCCTTTTTTTTTTGCATGTATTCCTTGGGGGGGGGATTGCTGTAAATAAGAAACACAAATGCTCTGAATCTGAAGAAAAATGACGATAGGCTTGTCTCACACAGGTGGGGATTAAAATACAGAAATACAGCAAGCAGGTGAACAAGCGCACCTTAACATTTGTGCGTTATTTTATCTACAAAATGTAACTTTTGGATCTGTTTCAGTTTGAATTTTCACTTATCACTGCATGGTTTGATTCACTCTCAATATAAATGACATCAATGATTATTTTTCCAACAATTCTCTGTGCCAAATCCGAGGTTTCTTAGGTTCAGAAGTTTTTTAGTCCATGAAATGTTAGAATTGTTTTTGCTGAAAGTTGTAGATGAGTGTGTGCAAGGACAATTATGAATTCTAGTCAGGCAGCTAGCCATGTCTTAGATCTTTTGTTTTTATATTACTTTTATAATGCCGGTACATCAAATATATTAAGATTCAATTTTCATTTCAATATGGTAATGAAAGTTGTCTTTGGGGAGCAAAAGATGAACTTCTGAAACATATGTGTCTATACAGATTTTTAACACTGATTTTAAAAAGAAACAAGAGATTAAAAGTCATACCTGAGCCTGTACATTTTGGCTGATTTTATCACATATATATCAATATTTCATTTTTTTTTTTTCTCTCAAACATATAAATCTAACAGCTTAATGAGCAAAATTTGAACACTGAACATACTAACAATGCCACGAATTTTACTAGACCATCTGCCACTACTCCGCACTGCTCTGCCAAAGTAGTGAAAAACACACAGAAATGCCAAACTACACAAAAACGAGGTCCGCAATTGTGCAAATACAACTTCTGTAAAACTGTTCAAACTCAAATCTGTACATAGTCAATCTCTCCCTCCCTTATCTTGTTCCTCATAGTGAAAACAAAGTCCAGCCAATCTCTCTCTCCACTATCCACAAAGTCCATACCCACATTTACTCCAGCAAATAGTTTGTTGAATAAGTTTTCCAGCTAATGCTCATTTGCTGACTGAAAAATATGATGGATGCAGATGTTGGTTGCTACATGATACAGTGAAAAAAGATAACCAGTCTGCCCTGCACAATTATTGTGTGACAATGGCAATCATACAGAACACAAACAGCCTTTCAGAACATTGGACTGCTCAAGGTGTCTAAAATAAAAATCATTTTTCATTTCTTTATGATCAAATCCATCATGTGTTAGAGCATTGAAAAGAAGCTAAAATGCCAATGAACATATTGCCTCTATACTGACATGCTCGCTATTGGTGCTTTTGATGAGAGCTTATCATGAGGCAAAGCATTAACAACAAAGTATACCAGAGCCTCACTGAAACAATCACATTCATTTGCCTTCTATTGAAGCTATAGAGCACTGCACCACAAAACTTGCAATCTGCATCAAAGCATCCTTGCTATCTGCAACAGTTCTTGAGATGACAAGCGGGCAAAAGGGTATACCCAACTGGGGAGAAGACCTTAGGGTACATGAACGCTCAGAATCCATTGACTATAACATCATACACCTTTACATCTTTGTCTTCATTCCTTCTCCACACATGCATATACAGCAGGCTGGCAGCTTTTTCTCTTTCTTTTCCATCTCTTGCAGCAGTGAGAATGGATCGTAAGCAGAGCTAATATTCCACATTCCTTTCTACGGCGGAAACTACACAATACAGACTAGTCAACTTGTCAGGGTACACAGATAAACATCATGCTGAATGACGCACAATAATTTCATGGGAATGGCTGAGTGCTAGCTATACTAGATTTAAGATTAAAAAAAAAAAAAAAAATGATGGAGGATGAAATGCTTGATAGATAATCGATGATATAATCAGTAGGTGCTATAAATACAATATTTAATTTGTTTTTATGGAAAGAAGGGTTAAATTAGAATCCTGCATTTGATGACTGAATGGGTCCTTGAGTCAGTGAGTAGAGGCATGAGTCAGTGAGAAGGATGGTAACTTTGATACACAGATGAAACCATGAGGCTGTATAGATATCAAAGGCCAAAGTGTGTGTGCGGTCTATAATACAATGGAAGTTGGCGGTGAAAAAGTTTTTATTGCTTTAGCGTCCCTGCTTTCAGCACCACTCAGCAACATAGTCAAAATCTCGGAATAGTCTCTGGTCATCTGATGTCAAAGCCCGTCGATCTTTGGGCGGGGTCAGGATCGGTCGTTCTGATGTGAATTCCTCGTCAAAGTTGCTGACATCCTCCATGTTTTTCTGTTGGTGATGATAAAGGGCAATGAAAATGATAAGGCATAAAAGGAAAACAGTTCTCATTTAATTGTATTTCTCAGATGAAAAATCAAGAATCCATAGCTGCCAACATTCCAAAACTTAAATAAGGAATGCACATACCAGCCGGGGTCCAGGGGCCGCCATAGGCCCCTGGCAGGGTCCTGAGGCAGTGCCCCGGGGAGGGGGGGTTTGATAGCTTAAGGGTTTTTAGTAATTAACAGAGAAAAAATTACTTCTAGTGGCTAGATTTTATAATTTTAAAGAGAAATTATAGTCCATTGAATAATAAAAATGAAAGACAAAAGAAAATCTTCTTGCCTGTAGCATTGCTTAGTGGTGTTTAAACATTTTTCTTAGTCCAATTGTCCTCCTAGTATAGCAGACAGGGAAATAGATTGAGGCTTTTAACTAGTCTAACACTGAAAAGAGTTGTTGTAGATCTAGGACCGAAATCAAGTTTATGATCGCCTCCTCTCTTAGGTATCTTGGCCTAAACATTTTGTCTTTGAAGAAATGCTCACAAGAAGTGCCCAGAGACTCAGTGGTCATAGGCAGGCTATCAATAGATCTAGGCCTGGGTGATTCTTGTAACAATCATATAATTCATTGTTCACAAGACTACTTAAGATGGTCTAGGCTAGAGACGAGAGTCTAGTCTATCTTGTACGGGATCTAGATCTATCCGGTTTTCCCCGCACCCAGGGGAATCCCCCTCTGATCTCGCGAGAGTGATTAATAACTAATTTGATTACAGGAACGGGACTTCGCGGGATTTAGGCTGAGTAGCCAAAAATAGAAGCGCGTTCGCAGCACATAGTATAGATCTAGAATCTAGGCTAGATCTAGATCTGTCGATCTCGGTTTTCAACTCGCTCTGTGAGTAAAAACAAAATAGACATTGCCTATCCGTATTGCTAAATCTATTGGCACGTTGCTAAGAATTACACTGACAAAGAACAACTAAAGAAGTTAAACTGAACAGCTGAGTACATTATCTCGTCAACAATCATAGATCTAAAGCCCAATCGGCGATTCAAGAGCTGAATGCCAAGTAGGCCCTGCAAAATAATCTCCGCCAAACCACGGCTGGCTAGTTTTTTTTCTCTTTATTTCTATGTCGTGTTATGGGTGGCTTGTAAAACTATAACTTACCTGGCAAACAGCAACAAACGGACGCTTTTGTTTACGTGCCTATTTGGATTAGGCCTATACTATACATCTTTACATTTTTTTTTTTTAAAACTTTCCACGAAAAAGCAGTATTTTTTTAACCGTGCAAATACGGATTTTGGCCCTTCAAAACGGATTATCGGACTCGGATGCTCAAATACGGAACAATTCCGTATTATACGGAACACTTGGCAACTATGCATAAATATGCCACAATAATAATTCCATACTTTGTAACAATCAACACCTAATATCACGGAATTGTGGACATATCCAATCTGTAACAACTGAGCATAGTATAAAATTATGTGACACCTGTATGAGAAGTTATGCAAATATTCTGTGATATTATAAGTATGATGTTCCAAAATTTTACTTGAACATGCCCTAATCTGTGCTCTCTTTTCATAAGTTAGAAATTTAATGATTACATAAGTGTGGACTCTCTTGAAACTTAGTGAGTAGCAATCTTTAAATTGCTAAATTAAAGGATCTTTTCTGCAAAAAAAAATTTTTTTTTTTTTTCAGATTATGTTCACAGTACAATGTTTTCAACATTTCCCTTAGCATGACACTTCATGATGGTGGATCTGTAAACTGCAGCTACTGAACTAAAAAGAGTGAGGATAAATGTTAGATTTATTTATAAAGTCTTTTGAAAAATTGCACGAAATAGTTTTTCCTAAAGACTGGATCTGATATTCATTTTATCAACCTGAAGTAAGGATGGTATGCAAAATGAGGGGGGAAAAAATCACATAATTTTTTAACTGCTCTCTCTACCTGTAGAAGAGAATTTGCCTGGTGGCCAATGACCTTGACCTGCTCTGTTGACCTTGCCAGAAGATCACGAAGGAAGACAGACTGCAGGCTATCGTAAAACGTTGACCATAAAGTGATGTGTGAGGCCAGTAAGTGGACATCGGCCACCAGCTGTAACATGGGCTTTGCCCAGCTACAATTGACTGAACCTGTGACAATAAACAAACAAAAATTCAACGCTTTCCAAATGACTATGAACCCAGATTATGTTCTATGCAAGCTTCTGGTTTGTGAAGACAGCTGTGTTCTGCAAAGTCCCATTTACAAGAAAACAGGCCACAGTTTGTCCTAGCATTCTGTTTACAAACCTCATGAAAGGCAAAGCACTGGGGGCTCGATAGTAAAAAATCACTTTTTTAAAAATACTAGTTAAATGAAACAATTAATGTGATTATAATGTTGTACAATTAAGAAATGACCATTCACATGAAAAAACATTCTATAAAATGCATGGAAACGGCAGCCATCTTGGATTTTACGTCAAAATTAACAGGTAATTTTATTTTCTCAACCATTTCAAAGTTAAATGACGAAATTTGATTTTCTTTGTTGCATAGTACTCAGAAGACATAAAATCAAATAGCTGGCTAACTCAGAAGTTAACTGAGCGATAAATTAACATTACAGTGCTTTTCAAAGTTGGTTATATTTCGGCAAGTGAAAAGTTTCAGGCTGACCATAATTTTAAAAAAATCATTAAAAAAACTTCCTTGATATATAAAAATACAAAGTAACCAGCTGTTTGTAGATATGAATGGAGATGAAGTGTGTCAAATTTCAAGGCTCTTAGTGCAATAGCACGAAATATTTTAAGAAAATAGTGTCATACTTGTCAGAAAAAAGTAATTTTTAAAAAATGAAGCTTAAAATAAATGAGGGAGGGTAGAGGACTTCCAGACCACATTCTAGGCATTTACAGATGTTTTTTCAATATAAAGAGCATTTTTTCCACTTGTATAATGATTATTGCATCTCCTAAGACTGAAATGAAAACATGGTATTTTTTCCCCAAATTGATGATTCTTTACTATCGAGCCCCCTTAAGTATTATTATTGTTACATTTGGGTTATCTATGTACAGTACGGATGGGAGGGTGTTGCATTATCCGTCTTACGACGTTATCCGTCATGGTCTTGGCTGAATAGCGACGAAGAGGTTAATGTATAAGGATGTATGGAAGTCCAGTCTGACCAAATGTGAGATAAACATCAACACATGGGGAGAAACAGCAGAGAACAGAGTCTTATGGAAGACAGGTGTGAATGAAGGAGTCACCAAACTTCAGACGCTCTGACAAAAAAAAGCCAGATGGAGAAACGTTTGCGACGAAAGGAAAACAGCAATAAAGAGCGTTACGGCGTCCTCATGAATTGGTTGAAAACTGAATAGACTGTCTGCATAGACGATAAGAGCCTTGTATTTATATAATAATTTATTTATTTATATGAGATATGCCACAGTAAAATCAGGCCCTCCTTTAAGTTTGACCTCAGTGTAAAGATTATTCATTTCCCTTTCTGTGTGCGAAATATTTTTGTTCAACCTTAATTACAAGTCGAGCTATTGGCAGTTAAAGACGATGGTGGTGACCTGTTGCTGCAGCTGAATTTACTGAGAAAATGGCCAATCACTTTTGTTAATCCTGGTTTATCCTTGTTGGGCCATGCCACTAAATTACAGTTTTCTGACTTTTGATTCAATCTATTTCAGCAAATATAACTGTGTGATGTATTTTCAGATTGATATTGAAGAATTCTGTGAAAAAAAAAAAAAAGCAAAATGAGTTAAAAATTCATCTGGTGCTTGAAAAAAACAGGTGATTTCTCTGGTCGCCTCCGTTTGACAAGAGCTAGATTGTTTTCATCGTCTTGTGTCTTTTATTATTTTCTTCCAAATGTCTCTCTATGTGTCTGTCTGCAGTGGAGACACAGTAATTAATGAGAGTTTGAGCCGGGGGAGGGGAGAGGAGT
>JBCAUA010204471.1:0-11385 GCA_038406235.1 Peronia verruculata | reverse complement strand
CCCTCCCTAACAAATTCAGCAAACATTTTCCAGATCTGGGTAAACAATGCAAAAAATTGGGGTAATGGAGGAAAGTATGAATAAAATATGGATAAACTTATTCAGTGTTATGCAATCCATATTTTATTCCTGTGTTATTACAAATGTGTATGTTCTTAATGATTAATCTTACAGATAACTGAAAGGACATCACAATTAATCAGAATAACAGTAAATTGTCATACTAAGACCAGATAGTCTTTCAGCATGAACTGTGGAATGCTTTTTACTAACTGAGATCAGATCTATATATTGCTGTAATGCTAACTGGCAGTGGGAAACACTTATAAAATCCCCATGTCTATTAACGTATAAAAAAAAAATTCTCAGTGCTTTTTTGCATGTGTGATATGGAGCTGATCTGACTATTAGAGTACTAGAAATGCACAAAAAATAAGCTCTTGTTGGTTTTTTTGTTCTTTAAATCATGATTGGTTTATTTTGTCTTTTCTGTTCTGTATATAGCGATACATATTGTTTGCTTTTGATTCAATCCTTTGAGCATTATCTTATCCAAAGCTAAATCTTCTAGCTATTGATAACATGTCTGTACAGACTTATGCTGCACTGGTCAACTTAACAGTGTAATTTTTTCATCAGCATTAATTTGTCATGTGGACATAAATCACCTTATTTATTTGTATTTGTTGCTGTGGGTTTATTAAGGGTACATTTGTTTAATTAATCATTATGATATTCCTATATTTCCGTTAATTTGGGCTAAAGCATTTTGCAATTTTGTTGTTGTTTTTGTTGTTTTTTGATCCCAGTGTTGTTTGGTTGTTTTTATTTTAGAGCTTTGATTTGATTTCCATTGTTACATTTTTTCTTCATTGAAGGAACTTCATTGCATTAATTTTTGACATTGATCAAAGTTCTGACTTACAGAATCTCACAAGGTCAGATCAGGAGGGTAATTGATAAATAATCCTAATTTTTTAACAGTTAAGTTCGTCTAAACATTTTAAACCTCATCTTGGTGGTTATCTATTACTAATAATAGTACAGAAGAAATGATTTGGAGAAAGTACAGTACAATAATTTTTTTATATGAATAACTTGCGACTCAAAATAGAAAGAGATGAAAACAGAAATATTATTGGAAAGAAAACTGGAGTGTAAAATAATGAAAATATGAGAAACCATGCTGCCTTACTTTCAGAGCTTCAAGAAATTGATTTCTCCTGATAGTTTGAATTTTCAATTTTGTAGCATTGGTCAGAAAGAAAATTTCACTATTATATGAATAAAACTATAGACAGATAAATTTGATTTTTTATTTGTTTTCCCATATATGTGAATGTCGGGCAAATATTAGTTTATTTTGAATTCTCATAGGGGACGGTTGGCTGCAACTGTTGAATTTGTAAAGAATTCTCCAAGGTAATTCACTACACTGTATACAGGTAGTCTTGTCATTTGTAGGGAATATTTCTTCTATAATTTATTACACATACACTTCAAAAGCTAAAGCAAATGTGTCAAATGTTTCTTCACTAGACACAGGATAGTGTATAGGTTGTGTCTTCAGACAGGGAACCAGGCACTAGAAGTGTAGAATAGTCTTCATTCAAGATTACCTACATGTATAAGGTGATTGTGAAGATTTGGTCTTCCCTATAATGAAGAGATGTTGAGAAATGTTTAAACTGTTTTGCCACAGAATGATGTGGTCCGAGCTGCTGCTATGCTCTATGATCTATTCAATATGAATTGACAGTTGCTGTAGTTTGTTCTCAGTAATGACAAAAATGTTGAAATGCTTACTGCAGATATAAATAACTACTTACATTCTAATGCTACAATCCTGAGCCATGGCTTTTAAATGCCATATCTCACTTTTATCAATCAAAATTGACAATCTATGATGTGGGGAACATTCTGTTGCAAACAAAAAGTGAATCTGAGTCATTTGAATAGCCGACTTTCAAGCTTGCCGTCTAGCATTTGCTCTTGCCTTTATCTCAATAACTGACTTAAGAGTTGATTTCTTGACCTATGGGCTCTGAAATATTTCACTGCTAGCTGTCACTGTTTTGTCAGGGGCTCTGAAGTATTTCAGTGATAATTGTGAAGGACTCTGACATATCTCACTGATAATTGTCATCGGTTGTGAGACATGTCACTAATAATGTCATTTTGAAAAAATAAATAAAATGCTAAAATAATAAATGCTAAAATATTTTGAAGTATCTCACTGGTATCTGTCATATTCTGATAGTTTTTGCAAGCGGTGAAAATTTCTGCTTCTTATACTTCACATTCACCCAGTATTAGTACTATTAGCCTTTAGAGTGTTTTTGACAGCCAGATACTGCAACATTGACACTTCTTCCTGGTGAGATATTGCCATTGAAAGAACACTGTAGAGACAATGGTGTACTCAGGGTATACAATAATTCAAATACAACAGAGCAGTTGCCTTACAGGGAAAAAGGGATTAGAGAAAACATGGCTCATTTTTGCAGAACTCTACCCTGCGTGGCATCTGTGGACGATTTTGTGCCTCAACAATTGGCTTCAGTCATACATTAAAACCCTTATTAGTAAATGACCTGCTTGCCTTCTCATTTGTGCTCACAACGGGAGAACTCAACATTCAGTCTCACAGGCGGTCAGATGACTGGGAAAGGTCTGTCTCACTTAAGTTATGAAACGATAGGAGAGAAGTAAAAAGTAGCAGTTTGGGAGTGAAGCCTGTTTGATTATAAATACTTGTAAAATGTTCTGTCGCTCATGTGGTTTTAACTCTAGTCTTAGTGTTTCTCTTTCAAAGGAGAGCTTATTAATATTCCCCTCATGAGAGATTTAGGAAAACAATTTTCAGCACGTTACTTCTAGTCTAGATTCACCATCTTACGTTTTGTCGAAATATATGACCTATCAGAGAAAGAACTGATAATTAAATCTTTTCATTCGCATCAAGTTGTGTAATTTTCCTGGGTTAAAATCTGTAAGTGATCAATGAGTTTGTAAGAGTGCTTGAAGATGATTTATCTCGCCATATTTCACACTCTGTGAAGATGAGATCTTCCATGTATGTTGTGATGTTGGTTTGAAGATTGTGTCACTAGCAATTTGTTACAAAATTCTATGTGATATAATTTGTCAACTCTGCCTTCCTTTGTACTTTTATACCACACAGATACCAGTAATGCATTATGATTGTAATATCATGTCCTACTCTTTGTAGCTGGGAGGAAATACATGCGCATCACAAAAGGATGTGAATGTGTATTACATGATTGGAATGTGACTCTTTGGTGCTGCTGCGAAAAAGAATCATGTTGTTTGCATACTCATACATGTACATGTATTTGGTATTGAAAGTTTGAGGTTGGAAATGGTATTTCATTTGCCTGCCATGTCCTTTCCCACTCTTATAGCTTAAATAAGACTGAGGAAACGTCAGTTGTCATTCTTAGGCCAGATGTGTGGCTTTGGTGACAGACAGTGAGACAGCTTGTCTCCTTCCACTGCTTGTTCCACAATGCTCAACTACCATTCAATTGGTCGCTCTCTAGACATATAGTCTGAGTAATTTGAAATTGGTCTTAAAAGTTGTATGACACACAGTGATTGGTTTGATTTTGATGTCATTGTTATGAAAGCTCTTTTGTTTTTCAGTGTACATGTACATGTAGCTGGCTGTTCATTGCAGAGTCTGAAATTTTGGACCATCATTAAAGAAAAAAGAAGAACGAAAGTGAGAGAGAAGTGAAGTTAGTAACTTGCTTGACCATTTTCACTCACCCGCAATACATAATCATATGCACTTTTATTATTATTTTTTTTAATAAAGAAATGTTTTATGTCGTGAGCAAAGCAAAATTGAATCTGTACAAAAAACTAGAAATTCAGTAGTGAAAATTCTATGTGTAACTGTACTTGAAGGCTTTAGGAATGGAAGGAAATGGATGCATGTGAATTGTATAAACTACAACTAAAGTATTACATGTATTGAGTCTTATTGTTTTCATTGGCTGATAAAAGTATCATGATAGAAACAAGGATTATAAAAATTCTGTAATCAAAATGTTCAGTATTTATTTATTTAAAACATAGTAAGAACACAACTCTCACTTCATCAGTTATCAGCCCCTTCATTAAAGCTTGTTGTCCTTCAGCTCCATAAACACATTTTTGTCATTTGTCACTTTTTACATGTCATTTATGAGAATGTTGAATCGATACCTGGGGCCAAATCAGAAATCATCCAGATTTGTTTTGTTGTTGTTTATTTATCGGCAATATTGATGTCCATCGGACATGTGGGTTCTTGTTTTACTTACTAACTAATAGCAGTAGGATATCATGCTTTACTTTTCTTGAATCTTTTGCATCCAATGAGTTAACAATCATGAGCTTTGTTCCAGTCCCCATTCAGAGTCTTTAATATGGATAATGATAGGAAAAAGAACTACATGTGGTTTACTGCAGGGTTTTAAAAGTTGTTTCTGATTATTGATGCATGAGATACTGGAATATCATTGTCCCTAAAAGAATTGGTGTTGCATACTGAACTATTAGTTTTATATTAACTCAAATCCTGGCCATTTTTCTTGGTTTTGCACCTCAAAACCGGCATTTCATATGTAGAGGCAGATTGCCTCATAATCACTACATAGTGCTCATCCTCAAGAAATTTGGCTCAAGTAACAATGGAATATATGTATAATACATGTATTTTAAACATGTTCAGTATGTAGTTGATGTAGTTTTTGTCAAAACATCCATGAAAGAAAGAGCATTTTTCAGATAAAAATGAAGAAAGAGCACTTTTATGATAAAAATGAAAATCTTTTTAATAGGGCTAGATCTAGATCAAGGATGATTTCCCAACTAATCGTTCTGCTGTATCTGGATCTAATGACATCATTATAGGTATTTGTACTCTAAATAATTGGTGTAAATCTAGATCTTGATCGAAATCCATGTTTACATGTGGAGATCAGCTGATCGTGCTAGTCACCATTTTGCATTTGAACTCGACGTCTGACTTCACTTGATTCACAAAACGCACGTTCTCTCCATGTAAATTGAAGCTAGGCTATCAATTCCATGATGCCATTACTGGAAATTAGTTGGGAATGATAGTCATGTAAATTTATAACAATTTACCAAGAGAAAATGAAACAGGCATGACACAAACTGGGGAACTGAGATATCTTGGTCACAGAATTCGACACTTTCTCCATTCTGACCAAGATATCTTGGTCATGGGATTGTTTGAATTAATATCATACAAAGGTGATGTAAAAATAAAAATGACAAGGATGTTCTTTAGTACTAGTACCCACAGTCTTTTCAGTGAATGAATTTTCTGCTGAATCTTTTTCCCCTCAATCTATGAATGGAATACTTCACATGTTTTATTTGACAGAGGAGATGAATCAGTTTGAAATCTGGATATTATCAAAGAGATTTAGGCAATGTTGTGATAATCGAGTTTAATATTTGTTACATGTACATTATTTTAAGTATTCATGATTAAATTTGCCTTCCACATGATTCTTTAACTGCCACTGATTATAATTCACTGAGAGTGTAACATTTTCATATCATCACATTTCTGACTAACCTAAACCCTCTGTTATCGCAGAAACAGGGGAGAGAGAAATTCTGGTGTTTTTTTCCCCCCCCTTTTTTTTTTTCCGTTTTGTCATGAAACTTCTGATGGGAGTATTGGGCAAAATGCACATAATGTAAAAAATAAAACTTCTTCCATTTTCTTCGGTCCAATTTTGATATTCATGTTTTTTGAAGAACGTAAGCCATTTGACAGTCGGTTGCAAAAGGGTCTTGATTTATGCATAATGCATAGCATAGACACTGACCGCCATACAATAACACTTCCACGGCTTACTTGTGAATTTGCATCGGCCATAATAGATGGTTATACGGTGACATCATGAGATAAATATTCTGCTGGCATGGAGAGACAGAAATGAGCATGGTGCTTCCTTACTCTTACCCATTTAACAGAAACGTAATCATAATGGTCATGTTTGTATATTTATTTATTTATTTACTGTATTACTGCACTGAACTGTTTTCTTGCACTGATGCAATGTGATGTATGCTTAGCTCCCGCACTGTGTCCTCAGCTATGATTATTTACATCATAATGGATGGGTTTTCATTAGATCTGTACATTATAGACCATGTAATATTATGAACATTTCTCTCAGGTTATGATTTATGGGATGGAGCACTGGCCTCTGAAAGCTTGAAGACGGAACAAACATAATGGTGGTTCTGTTTCCTCTGTTGCTATTGTTACACTGGTTGTCTGAAAAGTCTGGAATCTTTCACACAGAACAAATTCACTTTGTTTCAGGAGTAAAGATGGCAGTGACTTTGAATGAAAGAGAGGAACAATCCTTACACTTTCATTGATGGAAATGCTGACTTCTATGCCTTCTGAAACAGAAGATATGTTAAGTGTATTTGATTCCTTGACTTCCCGGACATCCGGTATTTTGTTTATTATTTGGTTTATGACCATGATTGGAGACTTTCCGCTTTATTTTTTAGAGCCGAATTGCACTGCTTCTTACACTTCAGTGAGATTAGTAATTGATTTCATTCATGATGTCATGATCACGCAGGCTTCTTTGAACGCTCAGATTTTCTCGAAAGATTAGTTGTGTAACTGAAGATAATTTCCATGGAAATTGTACAAAGAAAAAGTTTAAAAGATATTGCTCTGTATATGTCCATGAGACTAGACAAATCATAATGTAAAAATTTCTTGAAAGTTCTGTAGCAGTGAATAGAGGTAATCATGTATACTGTTGTATATATTTCCAATTTCCAAATAGTACTACAGGTATGAACAAAATTGTGCTCAAGAGCTAAGCCATCAAACAGGGCTGAGATTATGAAATTGCAATGCTCATACTTATAGTGACATTTCTCAGTAACACTTCAACACATTGTTTTTTGGTTGTTGTTGTTGAATGAGTGGCTTGTTATGATTTGCATGCTTGTATTGGCCCGTTTAGATTAAGGCTTGATCTGTCTTGCTTTAGTCCTTAGAAACTGTTGTGAACAACCAACTAAGGGAATCTATGATTTCACTAATTTCAGATGTAGAAAGAACTGTTATTACATGGGTCTTATTGAGTAACAGATCAGGAGTGAATAAATTTGAAGTATGTAATTCATCTTTGTTTTCTATTTATACTTTTGTAATAGTAGTAATACACAGTGTACAAGTATGAGCACATGTACGTGGTCAGGTGTTCATTTTCACTGATACTAAAAGTGAAATGTATCACATAAGATACATGGCTATGATTTTGCTCCCAGATTGCAGTCTCAAAAAACAGTAAATTCAATTGCTTTTTTTTTTGTCACGAGGTATGGGCATTTTTCATAAGAAATTAATAATAATAATAATAATAATAACAACAAAAAATGCCAGTCTTGATACACTCTCCATAAAACATTTATTTTATTACAGTATTAACTTATTTACATCTACATGTATTGGAAATTTCATTAATTTGTTATCTCTTCATTTCATAATGGTGCTTAACTCAAAAAAAAAAAGAAGAATATTATTGCCTCCCTCCTATATCAATGGCTGCTGCACCACAATGGCCAAGATGAATACAAAACTTTATAGTCTAATGTCTTGCACAACAGCCCTTTAATGACTTGACAAATTACTTTGGCAGATGATTGACTCAAGTAATAAGATATTTTGAGGCTGGTCACATACGGTTGAGCAAGTTTTGCTGACACTGATTTGTGTACATGCTCTGCATGTGGCAGACAGCTCTTGATCAATTATGAACATCTCGAGATACTCATCATACCATTTAAACAGTAAATCTACGTGTGAATGATGTTCTCTGGGTCGTGTGGCTGACAACAAAATACATGTGATTCATTGAACTATCATCAGTTTGAGCTGTCTGGTACAGTTAGTGTTCTTCAAGTACAACTACACAAGAATCACCAAAACCTTTAAATTGCTAAAACCCAATTAAGAGAAATGACTCAGATATCTGCTAGTTTCACAAACCATATGACTAGGTCACTTACAATTTTAGAATGTTAAAGTCAGATTAAAGGGAAATGATCTGGCTATCAGTTACTTCCAAAAGCATCAATATCACAAAATCACCAACACCCAGTACTTTAGACTTTAGAACAAAGTCGAAATGACTTAGTTATCTGTTAACTTCATGGATAAAGACACTGGAACATGAAAAGATCCTTGATATCTTCAGATTGAAACAGTATAAAGGTGAAATGACCCAGTCATCTTTTACTATCATAAAGTTACAACATCATAAAAGCACCGATATTTAAAAGAGAATGATGGAGAACATATTTAGTCATCTGTTACTTCATGGACACAGAGAGTAGACACTGGAACATGACAAAATCATTAATATCTTCAGACTGAAATCAGAATAGAGCAGATATGACCCAGCCATCTGATACTATCATAAAATTACAACATCACAAAATCACTGACATTGAAATGAAACTGACATGGAAACTGACAACAGACACTTAAACATGACAAAATGATTAATCATTTGTATATATAAGCCGACTAACATTATGTAAATAAAAATGTCCATGTCTTTCATGACAATTCACACATTGCTGCAGAGACCACAATTAACAACACAAATATATTGACATCTCTATGTTGTTAATGCATGTTAAAAAATTGTGGGCAATTCAGATACACACACAATTTTGAATACTAGTAAAATAAGGCTGGACAATTCAACAACAAAACAAGTAGACATTGTCACTGCTGTGCGATAATATTTTCAGCACATAAGTCTCATTTATTTCATTAGGGTAAACCAGTGGTGAAATGTTCATTCATATCATCCCCAATAATCAGACCTCATTATCAACAAGCACCAACTTTCAACACTTGCATTAATTTCATGACATTTAACAGAACATTGTATCATATAAATTTACATGTGAGGATGAGTTAAAAATGTATGTGTAAAATTTTATATTTCACAGACCCCTATATCAAGTCAGTCAGATGTCTTGTTATGTCAGACACTAAAAAAATGAAAATAATAAAATTCTGAGATCTTTTTTTTTTTTTTTAGTATATGTCAAGAGAAATTTACATGTTTTCACAGGAACCTGGAACCGTACGCCCTTAGCTACACTGTCAATTTCATAATTAAGCATTTCTAGACCTAAATTTTGCCCTCTTACATTATTCCTGCTAGGCCATGGGTATATTATTTATTGGTGTTGATACTTTGGCATCTCGATTTTTCATCAGCATTTCTCTAGTCATTATTCAACTGCATGTTATCAGGTGTGAGGAACTAGTGCCCAAATACCTGTTTTGCTCTCATTCAGGAATATGCAACAAATTCTATCGTACTTCCAGTTTCATTGTTATCATGCAGGACTTGTATCGCATCAAAAAGTAATATGAAACTGCGATCTGTTTTTGAATTCAGCAAAAGTCATCAGTTGATGGGTCAGAGACAGAAAAGTCAGCAAAGACCAAAAAGTCAGATTTCTTACTAAAGCAGGAAGTTTGCCATCCCTGGTGGAGTACAACAAACAAAAACCATGACTAAAATCAGCAATATCCTATCCATCATCAATATCCTATCCATCACAGAATGGAATACATAGCCATTTCACTTTAAAATGCCTCAAGGACTGTCCAGTGACAGTCTACAGAACATGAAAGGCTGATTGCCAAACAGACATGTGCCCTTTTGATGCTGAATCAAATCACAAACACAACTATATCAAATTATTATCCTTTACTTGCTAAATACATTATTATGCTTGTTAGTTTCTAAAAGAACAACTCAAAATGCCATAAAATTTAAGATTAATGGGGCTCTTTTTTCTTCCTTCCTTTCTCTCCCCCTCCCCCCCCCCCCCTTTTTTTTTTAAACACAGTCAATTATTCTTGTACATGAAGACTTTCTAAACAAAACAGTTCTGCAATTCTCTGTTAGCTCTTTAAACACTGTCAATTTCATTCATCTGTGCTACACCTTACAGCTGCCATAGTGGAATAGAAAGCAATCTCAGCTGATTTTAACTCTTCTTACCCAAATCCCTCTTCCCTCTTTTTTTTTTTTTAAATGGAAGTTCAATTCAAGCCAGATCTGATCCTATTCAGTGATATCATGTGAGCCATTATTTGGAATATTAACCCAGGCCCACTGTCAAGAACATCACACAATACTTGGCTGACGTTCAGGAATCATCATTCCAGTAATACATGTATGGACTGTCCTCCTCCTCTTCATCACCCTCATCATGTCCTGCATTCAAACTGTGCCCATCGATTATAATGCTTGGATTTGTCACTGGAGCAAAAATGGATTTCACTGGCAACACAGCATCTTCATCTACTTCAACCTGAAATGAAACATAGCAAAATTAAGGATTTACATGCAGTTTACTACTTGTATTCTCAGGCACTGTATTTACACAGCTACTGCTCTGTTGATGTACTATGTATGTCATCATATGACTGGGGTCAGATGCTCTACTGACTCTATTAATAAGGTTTTAGGGTAACATATGCTATCTGTTAATAACGCATCTGACCCAGTCATATTATGCTGTACATCAACAGAGCAGTGAAGGGGTTTAAATCTTGACAGAAATGAAATGTCGTTATAATCTACTGGTGATTTTGTCCATTTTGTGAAATTTTCTTAGAACTGGGAAAGGAAATATGCATAGCAGTGAAGGGGTTAAATCTGCCTTTTTTCAATTATCAAATTTCACACTTAGACCTCTTAAACTTTCCCAAAGGCTACAACATCCTGCTGCACACAATGCCCAGTTTGTCAATCTGATGGCTGGAGCTAACATGATTTATACTTGGGATGTTTCATTCTGACTGATGACTCTGCCCAGGCTTCAGATAGAGTAACTAGAGCATGCTTACAATGGACCCCCTTACTGACCTTGCACTTCCTCAGATCACTCCTCCAACTCTATCCCTTCTTCAGATATAATATTTGAAATAATATTTGAAATAAGCCAATGAAAAGGTGAAGGCACTGCACTGACAGAGACATGTTGTTTTCATGTGGCTGTCAACTTTATCACTCCACCTCACAAACACTACTCCCATTTCTCAACCTAACACAACTGCTTGGACCAAACCATTTCACAAAGGAGTGTTTTTACGTTCATAATATAATAATAATAATAATAATATAGTACATTTATTAAGCGCCTATGCAAAGCCCCAAGGCGCTTTACACTAACACATTCATTAACAACAAATAGTTCATCATTAATAACTACCTCCATACACACTGACACACACACACATACTCACACTTCATTATGATTCAA
>JBCAUA010204362.1:5361-21114 GCA_038406235.1 Peronia verruculata | reverse complement strand
AACAACAACAACAACAACAACAACAACAACAACAACAACAACAACAATAACAACAACAACAACAACAACAACAACATCATCATCATCATCATCAACAACAACAACAACAACAACAACAACATCGTCATCATCATAAACAACAACAACAACAACATCATCATTAACAACAACAACATCATCAACAACAACAAGAACAACAACAACCAAAGTCCCCAATAGACGGAGCGGCGCCATTGGAAAAAAAAGGAGCAGACAATCAAGAACTGACGTGAGTCATTCTCGAGTATCATAAGCGGCCCGAATTGTCAACTGATCTCTCTTTCTCTTCTTGTGAAGTTTTGTTTTGTGTTCAGTCCAAGTCACTTAGTGGTACAGTCATCCCAGTTAAACCGTCGTTTTTTGTTTGTTTGTTTTTTGTTTTGTTTGTTTTTTGGTTTGTGTGTGTGTGTGTGAGTGAGTGTGTGTGTGTGCTTTTAAATTCTAATTTCGTTAACCAAAGAAGAATAAATAATATATGTGCAAACAAATGAAAGATAAGAAGACAAAATAAAGAGATAACAAATATATGGTTATACACACAACAGAATAACTATCAAGAGCAAATTCTAGTGTTATCTATTTGTTATTATTATTTCTCTGTTATTATCTATATTATTTTTCTGTTATTATTTATATTATTTTTATTAGCGTAAGTTGAAATGGATGACCGAATCAACAAAGTTTCAGTTAAATATTTGAGATAATTGAAGGCATTTATTTCAGTTGTGTCCTGAACATTTCACCATGGTACATTCACTGTTCCTTTGCTAGCTGACTGTCTCTTGTTGTCATACTTGCCGTTTGTTTACTTAGCAACTTGCAAACCAGTTGTCCGATAATGACATCCTGAAACAGCTGTCTTTCCATTTAGTCTTCCTTTTCTAAATTTTTTCTGTTTTCTTTCTTTATTTCTTTCCCTTTTTTTTTTTTTTGTTTTTTGTTTTGTTTTTTCTTCTTTGTTTGTTTGTTCTTTTATTTATTTATTTATTTTTTGCTTGTTTGTTTGTTTGTGTTTTCTTGCTTTTTTTGTTTTCGTTTCCGTTATTCTGTGTTTTATTGTTGTTCTGTTTGTTCATTTTTTTGTTTGTTTCCCTTTTTAAAACTAACAGTCGAATTAAAGGCAGCATTTTATAGTTTTAAGACAACAACTGGCGCTACTGACAGAGGAAACGACTATCTATAACAACATTTGCAGCTCTCGAGACCACAGAATTAGCCACTCGTCTGTGTATCCACGGTAACAAAGTTATAGCTGTTGTAATTTATGACCAGAGAAAACGAGAAAGGTCTGAGCGATACTTTTGTAAACCTAAAACAGACTTTCTGTCATTATTAAAACCACTATTCATCTCATGTTTGTTTGATTGTGTTGGGGTTTAACGACAAATCAGCACGACCACGGCTATATTATATGTGCCAAACATGGTAACTTACGTTTACGGGTCAAGAAGAAGAAACGAAAGAGAGCAGGACAGAAGACAGGAGCAAGGAGAGAGAGAGAAGAGATGTCACCCTGGAACGTCGAGGATGGCACTCCATTGGAGACACCCCACTAATAATGCCTGGATTTCACTGCCTGCAGGTGGGAACAAAGAACTATAAACTTATAAACTTATAAACCTTATTGATGGTAACCTGGCGTGGACAAACCTATTTCCTGACTATGGTCGGCAATAGAGGCCAGGAGCGATCAATTATAAAGGCCGATTTCATGGTCATTGGGAGTATTTTCCTGGCGTTTGAGTGACTTTATGGCTGATGTATTCAGTGTCCAGGTAGATGAAAACAATTAGGTATCTCTCTGGCTATCTTAGAGTTTTCTTTGCCTGAACACGTCAGCGAGTCTCAGATATCTAAGACCCATGTGTGTTTCTTCATAATACTGCACCACAAAAAAGCATGTTTATTTATTGATTTGTGTTTAATTATTTATTCATTTATTTACTTACTTATTTATGTATTCATTTATTTACTTACTTACCTATTTGTTCATTTATATAACTATCTATCAATCTCTGTATTCATCCATTTATTTACTCAATTATTTACTTATTTACACATTAATTATGTATTCATTTGCCCTGTATTTATTACAGTATTTATTCTTTTTTTTTTTTCATACATTTATTATTTCTATGTGCTTGTTTATTGTTGCTACTTTTGTTTTTTTCCTTTAATTATCTATTTATTTATTCTGTTTCCTAAAGAACCTTTGGATCCATAATTATATCTGATTATAGCAAATCCTTGTCTTAACGTGGCTATCAGCTGTTGATTTTGAAGTTGTCCTGAAGTTCAATGAGATCACACCAATACAAAGACAAGTAAGCACATAATGAATACAGCAAACTCACTGTGTCAAAGACCTGCTAGTACACACCTCTTGGCGCCTCCCACCTGCTGGGGAAACTCTTAGGTCACATCCACCCCGATCTGATTTTTCGGTATTGCAAAATTGTGAGTTGAAAGGGATCTAGATAATTTGTTAGAAATACAAAAATATAAAAGATCCCGCCGGACAATACAATTATAACCATTTTTTATTGCTATTGTTATATAATAATAAGAGAAATCATTTACATAGCGCTTATCCCCGTACAGTCCAGGCTCTAAGCGCTTTATAATCTATTGTTATCCCGACTATACAATGGAGACACTCCCAGGCACTCAAAGCTTCCTGTAAAACAAACATGGCGGTTTGTATCGAACATTATGAACAACTGTTCACAGCAATATCAATATTTATGTAGTTACTGTTTAATGATTCATGCTTTAGAAATAAAATAAAACCAATCATCGTAATTTCCGTCGATTCCATTTAAAAATGTATACACGAGGTCAGAATGCCACAGAGAGGGATTTATATTTGAGCCACTACCAGTGAATCTTCCCTGGTCAAGTCTTCGACATCCCTCATCTGCCTGTCTATCTGTATGTAAGTGTGTCCGCTTCTGTCCCTCTCTCTGTCTCTCTCCTGTCTTACTGTGACATCGGACAATCATGCCCGAGAGTGAGACATATACAGCGAGATCGGCTGAAACCCCCCCCCCCCCCCACACACACACACCCTCTCTCTCTCTCTCGGGCTGAATAGTCTACTGAGAAAATTTTAAAATTATAGAGGGAAAGAGAGTGAGGGGGAGAGAGAGAAGAACGACAAAGATGGACAGAGACAACGATAGAGAACGTATGTGATAATTGGCATGAGAAGATCCATTCAGACAAACGGGATATGGTTTTCCATTTCATCTCAGGATGAAAAGTGACATAGCATTCAAAATAATAATAAAATATGCCATATTCAGCATGCTTTTCAGCTGTGCGCTATAGTTTGTTTCCGCTGCTGTACAGATCATTGTCCAGACAGAGAATACACTAAATTTGTATTTCCCCCTGCGGAAGCCAGTTATTGAACAGGCGCCATTGTTTTGCAGGCAGGCAAATGGACACAGTTAGCGTGTGCTCCCCAAGTGATACTATCATAGCCTATATTTATATCCATCATTACGACATAGAACATGTACCTGTGAGAGATAGCAGTTACCACGGAGGCCAGTCAAGTACTGTGACTTTGACAGGCTCACAGTGGGTCACAAGTAAGCCAAGTTGTCGCTGTAGCCTCGGATTGCCAAGTCCGGTCAGCAAGTCCTGGGGTTTCTGATGATGAATGCAGAGAGGACCCGACTAGTGTCACTGTCTAAGCGTATAATGTATGTGCGGGGGGTACAAGAGGGATCTAACCTGTCGTGTAACATCACTGGACAAATTCATTAACTCGAGGTTTGGCTCGCACCTGTTGAGATGGAAGAAGAAGAAGAAGAAGCAAAAAGGGGGAAGGGAGCGGGCACCATATTTGGAAAGAGCCCGGGATGATGGAGGCGAAAGGAAAACCTATCTATTAATAGATCCCCAAAGGACCAACACCATAACTGAATGTCATCTGTCCCCTTACTTTGGTTGACCCTCTCACTGAATTTGTGTGTAAAAACAATCTTATGAGACACACCATATGTATTTCATCGTTGTGAGCTCCCTTTCCACCTCTTTCATATTTTTTCTTGTCCCTATAACTTCAGACATTATTATTATTTTCATAATTACTATCGTCATTATTATTTATAATTATTTCAAGTACATATCAGCTGTTTGAATTTAGTTTGAACATTTCATATATCAGCTGTTTGAATTTAGTTTGAACATTTCACATATCAGCTGTTTGAATTTAGTTTGAACATTTCACATATCAGCTGTTTGAATTTAGTTTGAACATTTCAAAAATGCAACGATTCAGAACAGCTCCCATAGACATTTCGCTTCAGATGGATTGAGTAACACGTGACATTGGACTCACAAGACATGTGCTCTCTGGGTCTCTGTAGAGACTGGTCTGGTGGCTATAACAATAAAGATGACTACTTATGGCTATAAATTGTATACTTTGCCTTGATGCCTTGATGAGCCCTTTCATTCAACAAACAAAACACCGGATAATTTGAGACACCACACAGATTTGGGAGGCAAACACACAATTAAAGACATTACTTACCTTGTGTTACTCTTTTCTCTCAACATACATCATAATTTATATACGTCATTACAGTGTGGACATTTTAGTATTTTAAGTTCATCTCTACTTTCAATGAAATAAAAATGTTAACGATGTTGTTTTTTGATGTAACATCATGAAATAATTAGGTAGTGAATGGAATTAACATTTGTATAACTCGAACCTTTCTTAAAAGAATCAACACTTCGTTTAGAGGGAAGAAATCATGTCGAAATACGTGTAATATAGATAACATTGCCTAGATTCAATATGGAGACTCCATTACCTCCGATATGGTTTTTTTTTTTTTTTTCACATTTTGTTAAGAAATAAGGAACAAAAACTGTATAACGTGTAAGAAATTGCACGTTGCATTACTGTTTTATAGAAGTGACCACAGTTGGACATTAATTTGTTATGACTATATTTTGTTGCTTAATTATTATGCTAAAGTAAGTTTATACATGAGTGGTTAATCAAAACTTTGGATAGATATATTACAATGTCTACAGTAATTGTGAATATGTAGAATGATGGTTTATATATATCATCTACAAACAAAATTTAAAATGGTAAATAAACTTGTCCTTCGTCCAAAATTAAGCAGAAAACAAAAAAGATCAGCGATGGGCATTGCCTCACAAATTAAAACACAATGTTTTGAAGAAAAACATAAACAGCAATGCTATAACTATGTAGTTTTAAGCTTCAAACGGGGACTACAGAGCTGTAAAAAAAAAAAAAAAAGCAACACATAGCTCATCTTCCAGCTGTCTACGAATGATATATAAAAAGAAGTAAATGCTAGGCAACTTTAAAAACGTTTATGTTCTCTAATTAAGAAGATCAATGAAGCGTAGATGAAGGAAAATATCTCCCGTTTAACACTTATCATGAACACTGCGGTAAAATTTAATTTGATAAGTGGACGAATATTTTTTCTCCATCCATCTTTCCATAGAGATACTTAGCAATAAAATTATACTTTTGTCGTTTCTCTGATGTTCCTTTCTGTGTCTCTCTGTATGTCTATAATTATGTCCTCTTTTTTACACACCAGCCGCATGCTTCCACACTCATTGAAAACTCAGGACACAACTTTCTCTCTCTCCTTCTCTCTCTCTCTCTCTCTCCCTTTCTCTCTCCCTTTCTCTCTCTTCCCACTTTACACACATTCAGACATAAATATATAATATGTGCCTTAAGACTCATTTGAAAAAAGTAAGCAGTCTACAACCTGACCATCATTTATTCACTCATTGAAAAAACTGAGCAGTCTACAACCTAACTATCATTTATTCACCTATCTGAAAAACGTAAGCAGTCTACAACCTGACCATCATTTTTTTTTTTTTTCACTCATTTGATAGAAGTAAGCAGTCTACAACCTGACCATCATTTATTCACTCATTTGAAAAAAAGTAAGCAGTCTACAACCTGACCATCATTTATTAGCTTGTCAAAACAGTGCAGAGAATACAATTCATGCACATTTGATTCAGATTCGGTAGCAAACTTACGTGCAGTTGAGAATTCTAATTCCAGCCAGCCCAGTTAAAAAAAAAAATAGTTTCTACAAAAATAAATTTTCCCTGGACATGGCAATGAACACTATCGGTATGGGTGTGCGGTTGCAGTGATACATGGAACACAGTTTTTATGATTAGGCCTCTTGTATTCATGGCCAGAACACGAACGGCCTATCCTCTCACTTTGAACTGGTGCGGATTGAAAAATTCCATTTCAGGCTGAGACAGAGGGATTTTCTATGGTTTTTAATTCCCAACTAGGCTGGATTATTGCTGTCATCTGGGAACACAGTTTGCTAGCATTGACCCTCTGTATTTTCATTAATTTGATAATGGAATTTTTAATACAAGCAGACCAAATTCGGCACTGATATTCCAATCATGAATTTCTATTAATGATCAAAGCATTCCGATTGAATTTGCCTGAGGTAAAGAGAAAATCAAAATAATGACAAAACAAAATCAAAGATATACCGCCTTCATCTGTCAAAATTAAATGGAGCATATTAATTATATGAACTAAACAAATGTTGATACAAAATTGAAGAATCAAGTTAACATGGCATTCGAATAACCACGAGTTATCAATATTATATGTTTATAACCATGCTGTGACAGAATGGTGCAAATTTTATGAGCACAGTTGCAATGTATTACATAACTCTGCAACTACACATCTCTGGCATGGTTCGGACATAGGAAATGCAAAAATCCATGCGTGAGTGTCCATATAATGAATAATATAATACTGCCAATTATTGGCAGCTTTGTGTTTGTGCATGTCTAAATTCGATTTGTACTCCCCTCATGCCTGTGTAAATCTGATCTAAAATCATTTTCACTTTATTGGTGTGCTATACTCCAATGTGAGTGAGCACCAAAATTTAATTACCTAAACATTGAACTCAAACGGGTATGGCCTCTGGTAGCTTTTTTAACGTACTGAGTTTATATAATATATTAATTACTGTTATGGATCATTTGACGTCTTTCATTCCGAAATTTTCAGTAAAGTGTAACAAAATAAAGCAAAAAATGCTACTGAAGCATCGCTGCACAACCAGCCAGTCATATCAGCAAAATACAGGCAAGTTTACTTTTATTTGGCGTCCAATTACATAAGTAAGCCAGGCCAAACAAATGAATACATAAGAATTCAAATAAATCATAAATAAAATAAAACACTAACAGGTAGATTACTGCTAATGATAGAGAACACGTTGTATGAAGTTTCACAGGAAATGTTCTATTGAGGTGAGAGAGGAATACCATGTACATGGTGTGGTGGGTGCCGCTTGTTAAGCATCAGAGTACTGGAAATCGATATGAAAGAAACTGGAGATACATCGTTTTTATAACGGTGATTTATATAAAAAAAATAATAATAGTACAAAAATCCGCGTACTTTCTGAATACAAAGGGGGAAAAAACTAACCATGAAATTAAAAGAAATAATAATAAACAATAATATAAAAAAAAAGATCATTAAACACATAAATAAACTCATAAATAAATAAAGACACACACACACAAAAAAAAAAATAATAATAATAATAAAAAAATCAACAAATCAAAAAAATCTGAATAAAGAAAATAAAAACATTCTGATAATTGGAGTTATATTGCTAGATTTATTTTGTCCGTCAAGTTATTTTTTCCTCCATGCAATCTCTTTAACAACATAAATAATAATAGAAACAATAATAATAATTGAGATTACATTTTTCTAACGAAAATAAAATAATGAAATTATATAAAGCAAAATCATAATAAACAAAAATGAAATGAATAACCCTGGAACTGAAAAGCGAGGTGATGTTAAGACGTCAATAAAAATAACTTCGCAGGTAGATGATTAGACAAATAATTAAATTATAAATGAAGAATATCTAAACGTATAATAATATGATGAACACAAGGTTTGGCCCCCTCTCCTGTGATACAGAAGAAAACAGATTACAGAAATTAACACCTGCAGAATATAGTAGTAATTGTAGTGAATTCAAAGACAGCGTAATTGTTGGTCACTAGGAGTACAAGTAAATCCCGCTGGGGTACACATAAGTACGGATACAAGAGTAAAATAGATAGTATGTGATTTTTTTTTTTTTTTTGTAAGGACTTTCGTACAGGCATGGAAGAAAAGTACCTGCATTGGAATTGGAGGTAACCGTTGTAGAATCGATATCCTCCCAACTGCACACGACACTACCATTTAGCTGAAATTAAACATGGACAGAGGATTCAGTGAGTGAAAGCGGAAATGATAGAGAAACGACACGAGGGACAAAAACAATCAAGATCCACAGCCATTCAGAAATCAATACTGAATATCGGTTACACACTATTTCCCAAAGTGACTAGAAAATGAAGACCCAAATAACTGTGGAAATGCAGTATATTTTAGTAACATACATTTTACAAAATAGTTTGGCATGCCTAAATATTAGATACTAGAGAATAACCCACGGCCTTCGTGGGAAACTTTTCAAATATACATGTATTTTAAACAGATACTGCCCACCGATTCAAAGTGTATAGCAAGCAAGCGTGCGCATCTTGATGTTGGTATTTTGGATGATTAAACTGAAGTTTATTCAAAGAAAACGTGTTTGTTGTTTTGGGTGCCCTGCTAGCGGAAAAGGAAGAACAATGACAAAATGCGTCATTCTATCCAACGTACAATTCGGATCAAACACCCTCGCCAGTTTACTATTCAATTATTAAGTAACGCTAGTAAGCTTTTTCCGGCTGTATTTAATTAGAAACAACACCATTGTGTGCATAATTTTATGAAGACAGTCAGTACTTTTCGAGTCCATAAGCCTTTAATGGGTTTTGTTACGGATTTGTAGTACGAAAGATAGGAAGAGGGACTTATTGTAAGCCGGTATATATATCTTGACTGTCTTTATTGCACTGGCTAAAAGAACTCTTGTGTACGAGGAGAGAAAGTAGAGAAGAAAAGTTCTCATTGTCATAAGTATGCCAAAAGCAAAATTTAGACAAAGGGCACAGAACGAGATAATGTTAAGAAATGTATCAGGAAGAGCAGATTTTCTTTCGGTTCAACAATATCTGGAATCTAGGTGACATCGATCTACAGCTTTCTCTCAACGTGTTTCTTTACAGACCACAAAGTTTCTCACAGCTGGCATGAGCTCGTGTTACACCATTAACTCCAATTCCTAACCCACCATCTCCTTTTCGTATAAAATCAGTAATGATGATGAGAACGTGATCCTATTTCGATAACTGTTTAACATTCATGGGCTTTCAGGGCGAGAACTTCATGCTAAAAACATAACAACCAAAACAACAACAGAAAACAACCAAGAACGAAGGAAAAACAAACAAAAAAGACCAACTTCAAAAAGAATATAGAATCACATATCTCAAACTGAACGCATTTCAACCAAATATCGCAAACTGAACGCATTTCAGACTTGCAATATTAAAATACAAATGCATCTGTATTCCCGTTTTCTTTTTTTTTTTTTTTTTCATCATTTTTTTTTTAACTACAATTGAATGGGTCATTTCCGAGGCCTGTATGTCTGCCAAATGAAACAATTAACATGTGTAGACTACCTTTTTGATTCAAGTACGTGTATGGTATAAAGAGGCAAAAAGTGTGTGGACACGTAGAGGATATGAACACGTGTCTATGTATGGATAAGTACACAGGTAAGTGAGTATCTTCATAAAGTCACAGAAGGAGAGAGAGAGAGAGAGGGAGAGGGAGAGAGAGAGAGGAGATACAGATTTCCCCATGGAAAAATAGAGAAAGAAACAAAAATATGCTTTCAATGGAGATGAGAAGGGAAGACGAACAACAACAACAAATGGATTCTAGAGCAACTAAAGCAAAGACAACAATCAAGCCCACATCTAAAGAGAATTAATTACTTGTAAGAGGGGAATAAACCTGATAACGGAGAAAGAAAAGGGGGAAAACCATGAAAATCTCCGGTAAAACTATTGGCAGCTCCTCAGCCAAAACCAGATTCACCTCGCTCTCGTCGGTACCAGATGAGACAACTGACCCAATAAATAGCAGTCAGGCGGTAAGAAAGTCTCTGCCTATCTGTGAGTGATTTAAACCTTTGCTCTTGTCTTCTGGTGAACGGGGAGAAGAGAAAGAGATCAGTACAATACGTCTGACGTCTCAATGTTACTGAAGAAATGAAATGATCAAAGCCGCGTGGTACCTTTGAACGGATGGTCTACGTCGTATATCGCTCAGGAAGAAAGAACTTTCATCTGTGTAGATTGAAGTCCTCTGACGGATTGTGTGACTGAATGTAAAGGAAATGAATAAGTGAAAGGACGAGTCGGCAATAGAAAATGAACGATTTACTCCCTGAATGAATACTTTAAATAACGATAATGCACAGACGGATGGAATAACCGAGCGTGAAAAAGATGTGCAGATGAATAAATATTATACGAAATATTATATGAATATGATTTTTTTTTTTTTTTGGAAGGAAACGACAGAAGAATGAACTAATGAAAGAGGGACAAACAGAAAAAAGAAGGAAAGAAGTAATGGAGAAAATAATCAGATGAATGAACAAATAACTGAATAATTGATTGAATGACCAAAGGGATGAATGAATGAATAAATGAATGAATGAATGAATGAATGAGTGAATGAATGAATGAATGAATGATTAAGGTATTACAAAACTGCGCAGTAAAGGGGCACTATAATCGCATTTTATCTCCCTCTCAACATCAAGGAAACCGATGAGTCTAGCGACTAGACGATCGATAGGGGCCGCCAATATAAGGAAGTGCCAGGGGCGTACACCTGAAGGATGGGCTGGCGACTTACGGGCACAGTGATAAAGAACGTAAGAGAGAGGGAGAGGAGGACAATGCCACTCACGACACTGACGAGAAACAGACTTGGGTCTCATGGAACAAAGGTATTAGGAAGAGAATTCTGGGGCCGTCATTTCTCTACCATCAACGGGAAAGAAGATGGTCGGGTATAACTCACGGCTGAATAAATCAAGACTTATCGGAAATCAATGGGCCATCTGCCCATGGCAGGGATCGAGCGCAGATCGATCGTGGCTTGCAGGCAATGGAGGGGAGGTAACGCGGGGCGGGCCAGCTGCTCAGGTGTGAGGGAATCAAAGACAGTGGATCGGTTCGGGCCACTTCTTTCATCCGTGGGAGGGGGAAAAGTCGACTCGACAGCCGGGCTAGAAGACAAAGGAGGCCCAGGCAAGCTGGACATTTATCTGCACTAAGCGGCCACTCTGCTATCTAAGGAATTCGACCAACCGGACAAAACAAATCCATTATGTTACGTCTCGATTATATGTCCCTTCCAGGTGGGGTCTGGTTCCCCTCTTTTCACGTATTTGTATCTCGGGAATTCTCTGCCTTCTTTTTTATTCTGTGGCATTGATTATACTTTGTGGAAGAAGTATACAGAAAATTTAAAAAAAAAAAAAAAAAATCAGAATACTCGGCCATTAAGTAAACAACTCTTACAAAATAATAGCACAACAAACCATTATTCGCAGAGTAAAGATCGAAGTTGTTTGTTCAGACACCTGATCATGGCCATGAATGAAAGCAATTATCTCATTCAGTTTGCAAGAAAATAGAGCGCCATCGTATAAGGGAGTTTATGGTTTCTAACCTACGACATGTACGTCCCCTAATTTTGTTGTTTGACTGGATGGAAGGCATGTTTCATAACTGACTACTTAAACACCTTTTTGGAGCTCACATTATACCGTTGATTGTCAGCTGCAAAACTTGATAACTATGAATAAAAATAAAAATTAAACCCTGCTTATAGCATCAGCCACGAACTGAACAGGACACCAGTCTCGGGGTTTTAGGTGTAATTCATTATGAAATCTATTTTTTATGGGCCCGGAATTTTTACTCTTTTCAATGACAGAGTGAATGTGAGGTGGCAGTCTGTGCCATGAGCTGAGCAGACCCCTTTTCAATTTCTCTCGAAGCTCACAGACTCGACTTAATGATTCTCAAGACACAGTTAACTGACAGCATCTTGAGCGCTCCGTTAATTTTCAGGGGCCTGAGACGGACAAAAGGCAAATGGGCGTGGTTCGAAATGAAACTGGAAAGCAAAGGAGGGGATATCCTGCCTTAACTAAAACATGTAGGACAGAGTGAGGAGCTCATCCTCACTCATCTAAACATGCAACCTGTATCACAACAGCACAGAGAGTGGTGCTATTATAGTAAATAATTCAGAGCTGCCCTCTGGCCCAACCACTGCAATCTCGCTTTCCCTGGGAGAGGAAGACATGGTCTTGCACTAACCTCTCAGGCAGAGCCATTCCCATTATGAAGGGAATTGGGAGTGGTGCAATAACCTGATATCTGGAGGGCCTGCATAGTCAAAAGGGTCTCGCTCTGGCTATACCTGATCGTTCTTGTTGTCTAGTCTTCCTGTTTGTTCGTTGTTTGTTTATCACGTGGTTAGATTTGTTTTAGTTGCTGTTGTTGTTACTGCCAGTGTTTTCTCTTCATTAATTAAACCACATACCTAACTGAAATGTCCGATTTTTTGCTTCATTTGTACTTTTATCTAATTTGGAATACAACGATAAAAATCATCGATAATTAAGACAGGAATAAATTCGATGGCATTTTTATTGATCCGCATGCAGAGGAACGTAATGATTCATTTCATTTCAGGAAAATCCTTTGGACTGATTAAAACGTAATCATGGTCTTTTCACTTTGGGAAAATTGCCAAAGGAAACGATGAAAAGAAAACAAAGCTGAGAGGTAGCTGATTTATCCGTCAAGGAAGATTGACACTATTACGTAAATGAGAGGGACATGGGGTTATCTCATCCCTCATTTACTTTTTTATCAATGTAAAAACTTGAACTAATTTCAGCAGGTGTGTCTGTTAGTATCCTCGTCTGGCGGTCTGTAGAGGGCTCTCTTATACTGCAAACAATAGAAAGAAAAAGTAACTAACCAAAACATAATCAAAAGAACAGAAGAATAATATTCTCCGTAATTTTAATGCTAGAGTTTGTCAAACGCTGTAAAGCAGAATATATGGATGGCAGTGATTGAAAGGGACCCAAGATTGAACCTCTGACAGCTAGAGGCGCTGTCTCAAAGACAACCCCGGTTCAAAGCGATCTTCCCCTTATAGCTCCATAGATTTTATCCTGCACGGTACATTTACCACCGAACAGCCTGAATTCCCATGCTCAGTATTTTGCACAGTATTTTAGACAATTTGATAGTGACCACAGCCGTGGAGGCCCCCGCCAACAACACAAAATACACTCCCATAAATTCTCACAGACACATTGAAGGCTAATGTCTATATCCAAAGTAAAAACTTCTCTCTTGTGAAATAGCCAAATAGTTCCCTTTCTTTTTGAATTTTTATTCTTCCTCTAAGAAACCTAAGCCCCATAATTACAATAACAACACAGCAACAATAGAAAAAAACAAACAAACAAACAAACAACTAAACAAACTCACGATATGCACAAGTTATTACGAGTAACTTATTAACAATAGAACTCAATGCTGGCAGTTTATGTGTGTGTGTTTGTTGCTTGTGTGTGTGTGTGGGTATATATATATGTATAAACACGTAAGTTATCATAATAATGATAGAACGTATTTCGAGTTGCATATCCTTCATTCCCTCGATAATGCTAGTCTAACATTAGGGAAGAGACGTTATCACTGAAATTGGAAAAGCTCTGGAGAATGTAATCTTCATCGAAGGCTCAAGACAGATCAACACTGGGCTCAGCCAGAGGATACATCGGGCAATCTAATTCATGGTCCTTGCTTGATCGTAATGTGCATTTGGCAAATCGTCCAGTAATTGAAGGATCACCATGACAACCATTCATCTTCCCCCACACCCCACCCGCCGACTTGACCACTTCCAGCTAACAAAGGCAAAGGAATAAAGGCCATGCATAGCAGACCATGTCTCGGCTAGCAGGTTTGTATTGTTATCCGCTTTAGAACCTTCCTGCTAGTGATTGTTGGTGTCAGTTCTTTCATGTGAGTTTCGGGCGTTCCTTTCACCGACAGGCTCGGCTTCAGCGTGTATCAACAGCAGGGTCCAATAACAAGGCTGAATAGGGAAATAAGAGACTCCGCATGGACGGATGGCAAGAGAAGACAATAGCGTTACTGGACTCCACAGAGCAACCACAGTGCCTAAGTCAGCAACAATCACTGGCTCTATTGGTAAGCAATAAGAGGGTGGGGAGGGAAACAGGCAGGCCAGACACGCCCTCACCCCTTCAGGCATGAACAGACCACACAGCTCACAGAAGACTGAGAATGGCTATAAAATTAACCCTTTCAATGCAAACTCAGATTCAATTGTTATCTTTAGTGACTCAATTGTTTGTCTCCGACTGATGGCACTTAATTGTTTTTTTTTTTTTGGTTGTTGTTGTTAAAAAGAATAGATCTATCGGTTCTAGACATGAGTTGGTTACTATTAAGATCTTCCTATCTTACTGGTGAAGTTCACATCCTGGAAGGATTGGACCTGTTGTTGATTGTAATACTAAATTCCTTCCAGTGAAGCTGAGAGAAAAAACATTTCTAAATCTATTCCTTAATTTATATACTTGGCAATGATGCATATCGCATGGGAATTACATCATCATTATTAAGTCTTCAAAGAATAAGTCAATAACGGAGCATACTTTTTGAATTAGTTTGCCTTATTTTGGGTTTAGTTATTTTCATCAAAATATGATTTCTACAGTCTCTTTGGATACTAAGATTTTTTTTTATTTTTATTTTTTGTCTCTCGCCCTGAGTTTGTTTCTTATGTTGACGTGGTTTCTTGTGCTGATTTTGTACAAGAACAGCAACACAAACGAAAACAGCAACACCACATTTAGTATAGTAAGAGTTCCATCATTATCAGAGCAAAACAAACAAGAATCCCTGCTGTTTCGGCCGTTGCCTTTATCCACTGCAGACTTTTTCCGCACTCCGTGAAAACGTCTTATTCAATTACCTCACAGCAGGTGACCTCGGCACCTACTTCCTACTAACCCGTCCTTTTTCTCTACCCTATCACTTCTTCTTCCATCCATCTGTCTGTGGCTTGGAAGAAGTTTCCTGACCACGTTACTCGGGTTTTTTTTCTTGAGGGGTCCTCAGTCTCCTTTTTCTTGACCCAGCGGTCCGGTTTGGCTCACAACGTCCACATTGAGATACATACAATCGGAGGCTGACATCCCCCCCTCCCCCCCCCCCCAATCAATCTCTACAACAGTTTGCTCCCATTGTGGGAAGAGTTAGCCCCCATTTCTGTCAATCGGTTTCCTTATCCAGCTGACAAGCTGATGGTTGTCTCTGATTCCAATCGTTGAGTGTTGCGAACTCAATCTCTTGTGCTCTCTCTCTCCATCTCTCTCTTCTCCATCCTCTTCCTCTTCCCCACCTGATCTCTCACTCTTAAATGCCCCTATTACTTCAACTGTTCCGCAACAGAGGAAAACATCGAATAATCGTTCTACTCCCTCTTTCCGTTCGTTTTAGATTTTTTTTTTCTCCGTTCCCGCTTTCTATTTGTGGGGGGGGGGGGGGGGGGGGGGGGGGGGGGGGGGGGGGGGGGGGGGGGGG
>JBCAUA010204361.1:0-37018 GCA_038406235.1 Peronia verruculata | reverse complement strand
AGAGAATTGAACAGAGTAAAATAGGACGGATATGAGTAATGGACGGTTGCTCAAGACAAGATGAGACACCATCCACTAGGACACTCTTTTTTTTTTTTTTTCAGATAACATTTACATGAATCCTGGTTAACTCATTTCTCATTAGCAACGAGCTAGCCTTTCACTGCACAATTGTAGAACACATTTCCATCATGTCAACAATTCTCTTGGTTATCAAATCCAACGGGGAGACACGAATAAGAATAACAGAACTCTTTGTGCCTGTAGCTAATGTTAAACCCAATAAGGGCCAGGAACTTGCAAGGCTCTTCCGTTTTAGATTACGTAACCTTTTCCAACAATAGGAAGTCATGCGGTTATCTAGCAATTAAGAGTTTGTGTTCTCACAGACCAAACCGATGCAGTGGCAAGATCCTGGGCTTGAAAAATAGTACCTCAAATTTCTTATCGCTGTAATACGGCGTTTAAAGGAATAACGAAATGTCAAAGGGATATCAAACCGGCGTCAAAAAGTACTGTTATTTTGTACCATGACTTCTTAGTACCACAGCCCGGGAGCAGCAGAGTCATACGGTTGACATGCCCCTTATGTCGTGCCTGTAAGACATGTGATATAGAAACATGAAGCAGGCGATTTTGATTTGCTATAACACAACGCCTTTTTCTCGAAAATAACGTTTCCAGAAAATTGAAATCTGCTTCTTCTCTCTGTCTTTTTTAACATACAGTGAACAATGAGCAGTAGTTAGAGAATGGACTAATGCAATAGGTTGTCCTCTAATCTTGTTGGAAGTTGTAGTTGAACAGGAAGAGCAAATGAACAAATCATGAACCAACCAACCAACCAACCAACCAACCAACCAACCAACCAACCAACCAACCAACCAACCAACCAAACAACCAACCAACCAAACAAACAAGCAAACAAACAAACAAACAATAATAAAAAAAGAAAAACCAAAAGCATTTTTTGTCCAAGCACGTTAGCAAGAGATTGGTGCGTGAGTCATTGAGCCAGCCTGCTTTTCCGTGCTATTATCTGGGCTTGTTTGTGCATGGGGCATGTTTTGTTTGGATCATTCTCACATACTTGGGCAAAACGCTGTTCTTTCCTAACTATCCCGTTTGGAGAAAATGGCAGTGTACTCTTGGGACCCCTCTTTGAACACTTTGTAAATTAACATGTAATTTTTGAAATAATGAAAAAAACACAGGTAGTGGCTATTTCATTTTGTGCATTGTCAATTATATTTAAGCAGATGGCGAAATACATAATTTAAAAAAGGGGGCACACTGTTGAGGAATTAAGCGTTTGCTCCACGGCCGAAACGTACGCCGGTGGTTCGAAATTCGAATCCCACCGGGTGACGAAAATAAAATAAATAAATCAAAGATTAGAACATGCGTTTTTCTCAGTGACCCAACGGTCCCGTAGTTTAAGTAGGGGAAACCCACGTCTAGCTTTCTCGGCCAAGGACGAACGATTTTGGAGATCCGGCATGTACATTTCTCACCTAAAAATCTTGGCAGTTTAAAAATCGGATGAAGGAAACGCAGCTGTCTGGGCAAAATTTCCAAAATCCAGGCTTCAACCTACAAATTTTCTTTTTACCGAGATAACCGTCTTTCCTAAGGACAAGACTATGACTTAAATCATAAAGATTTTGATTAAAAGGATGTTGTGTCAGAGACAGTAAAGACCGTCGGGGAAGAAACGGTACACATTTTAGAGTTGGATTCAGGTCTAGGCGTCCCTACATGCACAGTGGTGGAGGTGGTTGCTGAGTTTATGCTCTGTAGCCAGGAGGCGCAAAGAGTGAGGCGGGGGTTTGTATGTGTGTGTGAGGGGGGGGGGGGCAAACGTCGGTTACTCCACGGAATGGATCAGTGAATAGATGGGAGGAAGAAAAATGAGGGCAATGAGGCTTTTTTAAAAATGTAAACGGTACCCACAGCATGCCTTATACATGTGAGTGCCGGCGGCGTTTCCCTTTCTTTGTTTTTTTTTCAAAGAAAAAAAGAAAATTTCAGGCTCATTATAGCTATGAATAACATCCCCAATCGCTAGCAGGTAGTGTTATCCTTTTATACTGCTTGATGACGGCCCCATTAAGGCGTGGCAGGCCAAAGTAAATGGCAGCAGTGATAATTACTCTGGCACACTGCACAATGCAGCCTGTAGTCTGTCAATAGACAAACTGGTCTAAACAAACTTCAGCCAGCTATTCATATACCCTCCCCTTCACCCCCGCCCCTCCATCCCTCCGTGTGTGTGTGTGTGTGTGTGTGTGCGCGTGCGTGCGTGTGCATGTGCCTATTGTGTAACAGGTATTATAGTGAGAAGAGAGCAGAGGGCAGACATTGTTTATACATGTAGATCTATCATGCTTGCATACTCAGTGTAGTGAATGAGGTGAATTTATGTGTCAAGATTAAAGTTGTGACAATACAAAAAAAAAAAGTTTTAAGTTCAAAAGAGTTAATCTTGAGATTGAAATTGCAATAAGTATCATGTGACCAGGACTGACTGTTGAACTCACTTGGTAGTGCAGCTTTCAGAATCCTACCTTAGAACTGTAAACATGTTGGCAAATACAATATATATTTCTTCTTTGTGTTCCCCCAGTCTTTGTTCCTCCATACTATCCACCTCTTTCCCAAACATAACACAATGGCAATGCAACAACAACAACAACAACAACAACAACAACAACAACAACAACAACAGCAACAGCAACAACATCAACCCAACCAAGAAACAACAAGCCACATTCTCGTAGGAATTCTATTTCGTACATGGTAAATCCTAAGAGGGGAATGAGAAACTGAGATCATGAAATGACATTGTAGTCTTGTTGTGCCTGACAGGAGGTGAAAACGTCGTTGATTTTATGTTGAATTTACGCTTTTGTTTTAAAGGGAAGGAGCCCTTGGAATCTTTGAAACAGATGGTTTCAGTGATACTTTCTCTTAGCTATTAGTAGCAAACTCGGAAACTCTTTTGTGATTTATTCTTCAGACTGCAGTGTTGCATATGATCATCATCATGGATAGATTTTAGAAAACCAACTGCAGTTAACAATATTCTTTGCATTAATCAATTCGTCAAACTTAGTAACAGATTTCAGATTGTTGAAACCTTTCTTAACAAATGTGAAGGATAATAAGATGTTGATGTCTTCGTCAGGAATGAGCTGGACGAATCCAGACTTCGCTGATATTTCCCAGTAGTTTGCAGGAAATCAACAGGGTGAATGGCAGCCTTGATAATGCTGCCGAGCCCAATTATCAAAATTTGAAAGAAGCAGGATAGCTGCTCTAGGTGTAGAGGATCCTCTGAAAACGTGGACCTGTTGTGCAAGTCAGTGATCACCATCAATAATTAGCAGGATCTCTGTGACTTGTGCGAAAGCAGAGCCAACATCCTGTGACAGGGAAAATTGATGACATAATTGAGCCTTTGATATTTGTTCAATCTGACAGCTTAACATTATCACAATCATTATGTTATAGATGGAAGTCCTTTGTACCCCCTTTCCTTCTTCTCTGTCTTTATTTGCTTTTTTTTTTTTGTTGTTTTACACTTTTGCCCATGGCATTTCCAGGCACCAGAGAAGGATGTATTTGTTCTATCTGTATGCTATGCCATCATAGGGAAAGGGAATGAAGGTTAACTGAGAATGTATGTGTGTAGCAGGAGTAGGGTTTCCAGACTTGTGAGAGTGTTATGAGTTGGAAGAGCTTTTATTTCTTTAACAAAACAATAACTGTTGTATTTGAGCAGTGAGTTGATAGATATCAATGTCTCCTCCCTGTGCAAGTAAAAATGTTTCTTTCTTCAACCTTTGGTAAATAGTTACAATATAGATTTCACTTTTCAACCTCCAGTAGGTGGCTATGTCATAGTGTGATAAAGATGTCAGAAAGTGGTTTTAACAGCTATGAAGGAATGCTTTATTTGTCTCCTTCTTCCCCTTTTTTCTTCCTTCCTTCCTTCCTGTTTTTTTTTTTTCCGTTTGTTATGTTAAAGAAGATGTATGTGTGGAAGGGGGAGGTGGGAGGGGAATATTGCGTACATACATACATGTTTGTGTGTATGCAGGTATACATGTACAATGAAGATGAATCAGTGTGGGCCTCTGTTTGATTTGTCTAGGATTTCGAGAGAGAGAGAGAGAGAGGGGGGGGGGGAGAGAGGGAGAGAAGAAAGAAATAGGGGTCTCTGCTGTACCTGTGTGAGGGGCGTGGAAGAGGGGTAGGGACAAAAATGGAGACAGGCAGTTTTTGTGAAGAAAATTGTATGGAGGTCAAAAGCAATGCTGGAGGGAATTTTATTATTATTATTTTTTTTCTTCTTTCTCATCCACTACTTCTGATTCATCTTCTGTGATCACCCACCCTGGAATTGGGATGCCTGCATCAACGAAGTTGCTGTTCTTCTTGCACTGAAGCAGTAGCAGCCATGCATGGGTCATTTCTGTAGTTCTTTGTCCTATTCAGATAGCGCTGATACTGTCGGTCCTGTCATGACCTTTGCCTGAACAAGAACAGGGACAAGTAGTGCCAAGTTTTCTCTTTACAGCCCAGTTCACCCATAACATTTGCTTTGTTCTCTGTACAGAGGTGTTAAAGGTTATGAAAAATGATTTCAATCAAAGAATCTATCTGTTAAAAGAAAAAAAAAGAAAAAATGTCTTCATCGGTGGTTTCCTTTCTTTCTTTCTTGTATTTTCATAACAGGGTATTTATAAAAAAAACAAAAAAAAAACGAAAACAACAATATTTTTAAAAAAAATTGATTTCAGTGGTAGTTGTCTTACTTGTCTTTTCATTCATAGAATCTGTTAAAAAAATATATAACAATGATTTCATGGATAATTTCCTTTTTTTCTTATATTTTCATCCAGGGAATTTGTACAAAAAACTTGAATGATTTCGTTGGTGATTTCCTGTCTCTCTTGTCTTATCATAAAGGAGATTTGTCTGTGAAAGTGACAAAAACTTTCTTTTGCACTCCATCAATGACATAATAATCATGGCAGTTGTAGTTATAAAAATGTGGGTAATTTATGTCACAAAGCAGGTCACTATTTGTGGATCAGCCACGTGGCAATTGCCACATAGATAAATCTTTGTCAGGCACCATTGATTCATCTCTCTTGGCTTCAACGACCACACCCATCATCAAGAGGTTCGGTCGATGATAGCATTGCACAATCTCCTTTTTTGTCAATTCTCCTCTTGACTGTATTGACCTCCTCATCTTGTTCTAGAAATTTGTGTTTTTCTGAAATTAAATTAAAGTTCAGAGGATGTCAGCTTGCTGGTGCAAAAGTAGTAATAATATTCTTCTGTAAAATGCGTTCAGCTTTTTACGGCAAGGCATTTATCAAACGTTCTAAATTTTAGATTCTGCTGCAACATTTAGTCCTCATATTGCTATAGATTCAGTATTGACTGCAGGAAAGGTTTCCTGAGATCAATGTTCCAGGTATGACAGGATAGGAGGAGAAAGAAATCGTTTATCTTTTCATATCCATAAAGTAGAAGAATGCCTTAGGCTACTCTGGGAGCCACAGGGATATTGGTTGTTCTGCTGAAAGAGAACAAAAAAGGAACATCAAATTTTGCTTAACATTTGGTAAGAGAATTAGCAACCCTTTCATGTGTTACGTAATGTTTATGTAATGTTTCCTTTTGCTTTAATATCTAGCCCTTTATAGTTTCAATAATTGATGGGCACCCAGAAAGTGGAACTTGGAAGATTTAAACATTTACTTCCTGCTACACACACATGCAAACACTTTCCTTTTTTAACTGGTTTGGAGTCAGAACAAAGAGAGAAACAGAAAATCATTCTTTATGTTTGGAATTTTATTCATTGAAAAAAAAAAAAAAGAAATGATCAGAGATGCTGTTCTTCTGTGACTTTGTGCATTTCCACTGTTGGCACAGCTCTAAGGTGTCATCATTTTGTGAAAAATGAATGGTTCAAATTGACCCCCACTCCCTCCCCTTCTCACTTAGGACTTCCTCCTTTTTAGAAATCTTGGAAGGGCAATCTCTGAATAATCAAATTCAAGATGGCAGAAAAGTTGATTATTGCATTTCAGTCTAAATTGTGATTTATCAAAAAAAACAAGTAGAATGAATAATGTCATGTGTATGACAAAACAGTCAGGGTACGTGATAGAACTCTTTGCTCAGTTTTGTAAGTATTACTTTCCTCAAACAGATAAAATTTGCCTGACAACCTTCTCATATTTGTCTTCATTTACACTTCACAGACTGAAGAAATTAGCTTGACAAACCTGTTTGTATTCATGTTTTTCAGGCTTGATTTAGGGTTTAGATTTTATTTATGTATGAAATTCACTCAGCTTTTTTGGCCTGTATATTTCATTTTTGAGGCGTTGTTGCATATCATTGTACAAATGCTAACATGAATACTGGATCTGTCTATAAGGAAATATATCATGGCCAGTGTAAACTATAAAGAAAAATACACAACAATGTATGTATTTTAGATATTTGCAATTGATGTTGGTAAGTTTTCTGGCATATTACTGATCCTACTCTACTTTTTCTTATCTGTCTTTGTGATGTCTCTACCTGTAGAATGGATTCTAAATGATGAGTGTTTACTGAGGTGTAGAAAACAGCGGAAACTCTGATAGCCAGCAATAGTTTTTGCTGACTTTTCTACGGACAAGTGTCTGAAAATAAGATCTTCAATACATGTAAAAAAAAATCATCAGTCAGACTGTTTGCTTATGTGGTTATGTATTTCTGTATCTTCCTCAGACGCATGAAAGTTACCATCCACAATGTGTCCTGCGATGAGACCTGCGGTGTTCACCAGACCTTGCTGGGTATTCGTGAGGGCAAAGAAGGCTGGTTCCACTTGTACTGCCCAGGGGGCATCGCTTGTGATGATGATGGACAGCTGTGGGGAGTCATGGTGAGGAATGGGCAGGAGGAGGGCAGAGGGGAAATGGGCGGGGAGGGGTCTAGTGAATATTACTTTGTCAAGAGGTGTCCAGTATCTTGATAACCCTGGACAGCTACAGGCTAAGAAGAAGAAGACATACCCAGTTTGGAAAAAGGCTGGTGGAAGATGGATAAGAGGAAGCAATGGGAGGAGTAGGGCAGTTTTGGTGTGTGAGATGCATGAAGAAGTTGTGGAAGAGATACATTTTTATGAAAACAGACATGTCTGGGTTTGGGAAAGATAGTGAGAAGTTTGCTTTTTTGGGGGGAGAGAACAAAAAAAAAAGTGTACTGTCAATTGTAATTTTGAATAGGACAATCTTTTATGTTTCTTCTGTACTTTAAAATATACTTGAGGTGGAATGATGTATACCTTTAAATGGTTTTCTAGGATGTCTAGAATATATTTTTATATTTGTTGGCTTGTGTATCTGAGAATGGTATGCTACCTCACTTTTGTTTCCCTTGCTTTTTTTTTTTTTTTTTTCAAGTTGCTGAAATGAAAATGTGATTTAAAACAAGACAGATGCAACATATTGTTGCCCCAGAAATAGATTACCCTAACAACAACATAAAACTGTTTTAGCTAGGACAGTTTAATTCTAAGTCAGCGAGTTATAAACCTTTCTCTCTAGCAGTTAAACAAAGGAGACTGAAATTGTTTTTGTTGTAGATTGTTTCAGTGCCCAGCTTTTGTTAGGCAAGAGACTGAATCCCGAACCATGTCATATGTGATTAATAGGACTGTTACATTGATGCTGGCTGTGACAAATTCACTGTTGTTCTCTTCTGATTCTTTTGCAGTTGAATACGCTGATGAAGTGCTGTTGTAAGAGGAAAAAGTTCCTCATGAGTATCTCCAAAATGATTGGGCCCATTATGCTTTTGGCCCTCAGAGACAATTTTGCTGCCATTGAGGTAAGAATATCTCTAATTTACTCTCTTCTCTCTCTCATTATGTTCTGTCTTTTTAGTATTATTTTAGTATTTATCTTTTTGAAAATTCTTGTTTTGTTTTATTTGCATGGCCCATGAAAACCAATGCTCAGTTGCGATTAGATCATCATAAAATTTGTGCATTATTTCCCTAGGTCACTCTACTTCTGTCATAACACAAATCCATTATAACAGGTACATAATGCTGGTCGGGGCAATTCTGTTACACAAGGTTTTCATTTTAACCTGATATCTGTGACAACAAAAAGAAAGATAACAATATGATCAGGAACATTGCATAACAATGTCCAACAGCTTGTGTCAAACCTGTCCATTCAGAGATGGCTACCACCCAGGACAGATTTTCCATTTTACCTCACTGAGGCCTATAGTTTTGTACCAGAGATCTAACCCCTCTTGTAAATTCAAACAGGCTCAATAAATATGTGCTTTTATGTGTCTTTAAAATGTCACTCTATGGTAAAAAAATGTTACACTCTAAATTGGGAATGGCAGCAAACGATTCAATGAAAAGGACAACAGATGATGCAATTTTTAAATTAAAAAAAAAAAATCAGACAGATAAAATGAAACAAATAATCACAAAAGAGTGTTCAAAATATGCATGCAAGTAAAACAAAACAAGAATTTTCATAACATGACCATGCATCAAGTCTCCTTGACGAAATCTTTCAGTTGTGTATGTTTTCTTCACAGGTCATAGTAGTGAAGATGAAGTGACATATACGAATACGAATGGTTTATTTGTGCACAAAGAAATATTGAGAAGATTGCAATAAATATGAAGTGCTATGGTTGTAGCGAGCCTTTCATGGTTATCAACAGCGACAACACCATGGTCATGTTATGTAACACATGCAATTACATTTACAAGATTCAGGGCACATAGTAATATTTTCTAGTGGTTGACTGGCTGTGACCCTCTGAAGGTACAGATTCTGAACTGAGCATTGTCCCTGTCATAATACTTTAGTCTATCACAGGCCACTGAGAGAAATATTTTAATACAGTTAAAGAAGTAAATGAAATCAGGGGATTGACAGTATGTCTTTTGTAAGAGGTAGCCTGTTGTGAGCAGTCCTGCTATAAATGATTTCTGCTGTGCGTTGTAATGTTGTAGGTCATTGTCATATGATAACTGTGATGATGATGATGTTGACTTTGGTCTGGTTATTGTCTTACAGGTATTGTGTGCCATGCTGGAGCTAGAGGTCGTGGAGAGCCACGACATGAAGATGCAGATGATCACCACTCTGCAGTCCACCAGCGAGGGAAAACGCATGTATGCCCAGTTGTGTGAGCGACAGATTGCCATTAAAGAAATGGTGAGTAGTAGAGATAGGATCTTATGCATCGGGCAGTTTGTGAGAATTCAGATTTTTGTGTGAATTTTTCTGTTGTCCTTGATAGACACGTAGTTAATGTAATACCATTGCTCAGTATCATGACTGTTAGATGGCAGAAAGAAAATAGTTCAGAGCAGTTCTTTCTTCTTTCAGGAATTTTTCCTAGTGTGTCTTGTTGGGCTTACATGTGTCATATGACAGGGTGAAATGAATTACAGATCAAATTTGTTCCATGTATAGAACTAGATATGCAATGGAAAATTAGATTGTTGAACTCAAGTTTGATGACAAAATTAGTTAGCTGTAGCTTTTCTGTGGAGAGAGAGTCACATTCAGAGTTAACTTCTGTAATATCTTGGACAGTGAAGTCCAATTTTGTCAACAAAGTTCTCCTTGTACATTTAATTTATTTCATGCTGTCTACAACATATATTGTTTCTGGCATTTGCTGTCTGCATATGGGAACATTTGAGTAGTTTTTAAAAAAAAAAACTGGTTTACAGATTTACTTGTCACAGTATATTACTACAATGATAGTAATCATCATGCAGTTATGTGGGTGTGTTTCATATAACAGAGAATGCCTCTGTTGTTGGGGCTGTGCCGACTCCTATGAAATAGTCCTCGCTTGTATAGTGCCCAATTCTTTTCTTCACTACCACAAAGCCAAGCTTTACCCATATGTGAACAGAACTCTAAGTTTGTTGTTTCCATTCAGGTATAGCCACCATTGCTTGAAATATATGCACATGTCTGTTTAGTCCGACTTGTTTGAAATTAACAAGAGTATATCCATGATAAAAAATATTTGCCCCGTTTTGGTCTATAAAAAGTATAGATGAATAATAAACGCTGATGAGGATATGTTTGTTGAGAATAAACAGGAGACCAGCACATTTTGTAAAAATTGAGAAAAAAATTGGAAAAAAAATGACAAGTTTGTTTATCTGTTTAGAGAAAAATGACAAGGTTGTTTATCTGTTCCAATTATTGTGTCCTTTAGTTAGATTGTATAAATATACAGTTGTACATACATTAGTCACAACAGTGAGAGGATCTTCCATAGTTGTTGCATCAATGTAAAGATTGTGCAAGAGATCACAAGTTTGATTAAAGTTGAGAACCAACAGGAGGAAAAAACTGATGTTGTATTTCTTTTCACAGCAACAGAAAGGTGGACCAAAGAAACTGACCCTGCCCAGCAAGTCCACTGACATTGACCTGACCCGCATGTTGAGTTCAGGGTCATTTGGTAACCTTGAGTGCCTCAGTCTGGCCTTCACTCAAGTAACTAGTGCATGTGCCAATGACCTCATCAAACTGCCATCTCTTCGCTATCTCAATCTTTGGTCAACACAGGTTGGTCATTATTTTTTGTTTTTCCTTCCTGATCCGTTATTCCAGATTATATTATTTGTTATACCAGGCTGTCCAATAAATTCTCCTAGTCACCCATGCCCTGGCTCTGCCTATTTTTTTTCCTCTTCTCTCCGCCTTTCCATACCAGCAGGCTGCTCGTGTATCTATCTCTCAGTCTATTCATCCATTTTTCCATCTGATCTACCTGTCTGTCAGTCTTTCCATCCATCCCTCCATCTTCTCTCTCTGTCTCTCCTTTCCCACATCCATTCTTCCCTCCATCCATCCACCTCCCACCCACCCACCAAGATGTAAGCTGATTGGGTGGCAGACTATTTTCAGTTTTCCATGAAATTTATATAAAATGTGCTTTGTGACAATGGTGCGGAGATAATCTTTATCACCAGCTTGTTTCCACTTGGTCCATTCATGGTGTATATTATAATATATGTATCATTTGCCCTTTTCCTTTCCCCAGTTTGGAGACCAAGGTCTGCAGATCATATCTGAACACCTCCACAAACTCCAGGTCCTCAACTTGTGTGAGACACCGGTCACAGACAAGGGACTTGCCTGCCTTGCTGGTATGTGCATGTACATTTGAGGGGTGGAAAGGCTTATGGCACTAAATCCTTTTGCCTTTTAGAAAAACAAAATTGTGTTGTGCATCCCACCATAATTCTAAAGCTGACCTTGTGCTGGCTAATCTGTGGCACCTCCACACAGATTGTCTCCTGAACTGCAAGATAGTACAATTGGCCCTATCACAATAAGGACTAGAGGTGGCAGTTTTCTTAAGATCTCATTTCAAATTAGAAAATATAAATTCGAATCTTTGCCTTGCAGTATGCTGAGGGCTGCTGTTTGGCTGGGGTAATTCTTCAGCATGACTTGATCACAATGAGTCATTTTTTTTCAGTCATCTAAATTACTATCCTTTGCCAAGTGCAAGAGGTATAGTACAAACAGTGTGAAGAAGTGAAAAACCACGTTGGTTCCCGTTAATTGAAATGTGAAGCAAAAATATGTGAAAAATTATTACAATGAGAAAAATCATTTTCATCACAAACTGAATTATTCAGAATTTTGGATTACTCATGTTACAAAGAGCAAAAGAAAAAGTAATTCTTTTCTTTTTTCTTTTTACATTACTTGTCTTATACTGCTTGTACTTGGCAAAGGAAAGTAACTTGGCTGATGGTGAAATGGCCCATAAACATTATTTTTTTAAAACAATATTATCTTTGTCATACTTGTGGATAGATTAATTCTTTTTTTTTTTTTTCGAAACGGTTGAATGATGGAGGAAATTTAACAATATTCTCTGTGATAACATTTCTGGTGTTCTCCCAGCAGCAATGATATGCCTGTCTGTCAAAGATTTGAATTTTCTCTCCCCACCAACGAAATGCCTCTGTGATAACACCTGAATTTTTTTCCTCCACAGCAATGAAAAGCCTCCGCAAACTCAATCTCAATAGCACCAGCCTGTCCGCTCTCACATTTGAAGGCCTGAAGGTGAGTTTGTGGTTGTCTTCTTGTGTCAGGCCAGTCACAGAATATACAGGGATTTATTGTAGAATGTAATTTGATAAGGTGACGTGGAATCAGATACAGCTCCATTTAAAAAATCAGAATTTACTGATCAGATGTTCACAGGAATTCACATGGAATGTGGTTAACTCAACACTGAAGAGTGGTTGCAGAGTAATTCTTTTTCAGCATAATCCAATATGCCCATTTTCTTTGCCATTTCCTACATGACAAATATGACATTTCAGTCATATGACACTTTACAGTTCTTTTTTTAAGATGAAAAAATGTTGGACAAGAAAGGCAATAAAGAGCCAGGAAGCTGGACAGTTTCATTGAACAAGCGAATTATTTCTCCTTGTTTAGAGAAAGAGCTCATGAACACAGCAATGTAAAGATTGCACAAACCCTTGTCCACATTTTATTTGAACTGTGAAGTGGGACAGTTTTGAACAATTTTTTCAAAGCACTCAGAACTTACCATTAATTTTTCATAAGTTTTCTGTGGAATTGTGTATTGCATTTTTCCTGGTGACTCGTCTACATTCTACAGTCTGAAGTAGTAAAATGACAAAATTGTTATCATGAAGCCAAGTGTGCACAGACCAAATAAAAAAATGTGTATCACTCTAAAGAAATCCCAGAGATGATGTATGATTCTCAGATGAAAGGAAAATTTTGATGGGAGTTTCTCATTAGGGGCAACCAGTAGCTCTCAGTATTTTCAAGATTCACATAGAAGCAAAAAATACCTTTCCTGAACAGAAATAGATCTGTAAGTGCATAGCTGGTATCAACAATTAATCATAGGTATGTATTTAGTTCAGAATTGAAAATGTGTCACTATCTGACTGTTTTCCCATAGTATATAATGACATCAAATATTATTTGCCTTAGACCTGAACACTCTCATATTCTGATCATTTCTTGCCAAACATGACATGGAAATTCAGTTAACAGTCTGACATCTCTGAAAGGTTTCTGGTTTCAATTGCACATGTTTTACGGGATGTGATTTGAACACGGACATTTGGACATCTTGACATTTTTAATGTAGTACAGATTGTTGGGAAAACTATGGCATTGCGCAACTATAGGTGATTTTCTTTTCTTTTCCAGGAGAAATTGCCAGCCCTTCAAGAATGTGATGTTCGTTATACAGATGCCTGGTGATTGAGAGAAACAAACAGCAGCGCAGACATTCGTCTTTATATATCGGCATACATGTCCACCACTAAGTGCACCCATAAATGGCTGCACGTAATAGTAATGCATTACTGTCACACTTACACACATACATTGCCAACTCTCACCTAGATGACTCACTCACAACTCACTCACACAGGAAGAATTTCTGGGAGGGTGATCTACCACTCCCGTCTCACTGCCTTACTGTTTCCCTGTCGACACGACATACTGTGGGTAGCCGTAACCACCTTGTTGTTCCTTCTCAATGCCAACTACTACAATGGTGTGCCACTTGATTTTTGCATTTACACTCTGTGGTTGTCGACTGTGAAAAAAGAAAAAAAAACAAAAAAACTAAAAAACCGAAATAAATCAACACTTTCTGTTTGTTCTTTTTTTTTTTTTTTTATAATCACTGACATTATTGCCTCATCTTTAAAGCCTGAACTATCACATATTTGCACAGTGAAGGCAATGGAGCTATCAGACATTTATGTGTTCAAAAATATGTCCCATTACATTTTTTGTGACAATTTTTTTAAAATTTTATTTGACATATTATTTATCTGTCCTTCATATAGAATTGTTCATGGACAATTATTGTGCACAGAATTGCAATTTGTTTTCTTTCATGGAGTGAATTTGTTTATGGTGAATGTTGTTCAAAGTGAATCTCCATATGAAGATTGTATGTGCTTTCCTGAAAACATTTGACTTTATAAGCAAAGGTATTATTATACTGTCATTATTCGTAAAGATGTCTTATTTTGATGCCGGCAGTGTTTGGGTTTGGGCCCATTTGTGTTGTAGTTTGCACAATCTTCACATTTCCTTAATGTGACAAAGTATGGAAGAAACTTTCTCTGTGTTGTGGTTGACATTATTATGTATATCTGTAATTTTGTATCATCCTTCACGGACGCGATGGTTGGGGTATCTTTATTGACTGGTTCAACAGTTGGTTTCTGATTCATTGATATTGTTTTGATTGTCTTATATTTTTGTTCACCGCCTTTTTATCATTGCTTATCACTATTATCTATACCATACTGTGGCAATGTTGAGACCTGTTAATTGTTGATACATGAGGCATTGTATTGAGTGGACCATCCCAACCAGAATATAATTATGGAGGGCAGGTCTGAAACTTATATGATGTGAGATAAGTTACAACTTCCAAGACACAAAGTGGAAAGTGAGGCATAGAATAACTTTCAGACATCAAGATGAGAGAGCAGTTGTAACTCACTTGGCTTGGAATTGAAAGGCAGATGGGTATACTTTAAAGCCTTTGAGTGGTGAAAAGATAATATGGCATTAAAAGTCACTGACAGTATCCTCTTCATAATGGCAGGATAGAGATTGAAATGCTCAATAGAAATCCTTGTTTCACCTCTTCTCTCTCTTGATTAGTAGTTTCTGCTACATTGCTCAAGAATATTTCTATTGAAAAGTGAGAAGGTCTTACTCCAGGCACGGAAATAAATTATCTATATGGTGTTGAATTTGTGATGGTTGTTGAAGAACAGCAGTTTTTAGAAATGATTTTCATTTTTTTTTCTCACATGACCGTCTTCTTGGGCACATCTCAGTTTGTTCAGTGACATTGAAACCACTGTTTATATGTCATAAAGTGGCAGTTTTTGTGCTAACCTTGTTCTTTGAAAGAAGAAAATAAGTGTGGTCAGACAGAACAACTGATATAGTAAACTTTACTCATCTTGTAATGAGATAGACAGTGGCATTGTGGTTGTTGCGTTCTAGCTTGGCTCTGATTCTTTACTTTTTTTTTGTCTTCTTAGAGAAGCTGCGCTGGTGTGGTGATGCATTAGTGAATTATATGCAGGTCAAAGGAGGGTGGCAGGACCTGAAAACTTAATTTTTTTTGCCTTTTTTTGAGCATGTGTAGTGTTGCATGTTTTATTCAGAATATATTCTTGGAAAGTTGTTAGGATGTCTGTTTGCAGAGGAAATGACCACCATCTTGGCTTTTTCTCCCACTTAAAATTGGAATTTTGTTGAATTTTGACCACCGGTATCTCCCATCTATTAAAAAAATCTGCAAAAAATGCTGGACCTATATCCTGGTACAGAAAGGATTTCTCTTTCATTAAATACCCAAACAAAACAAAACAAAACAAAAATTGCCATTTTGACTGAAACTGGTCAGTGCTGTGCCTTTCCCCGCCTGCCGCTCCTTAAGAAAATATCAAAACTGATTTACCTGTAGGAAGAGTTCAGTGAAAAAATATAGACTCATTTCAGATTTGTAATTCTCACTTTGTTAAAATGCGAACATAATGAAAAACTTACATGTGGGTCCTGGTTCATTTCTGGTTGAGTTGTATAAATTAGAAATTGGATTAAGATTTCTTGTGCCATATGAAGATTTAGACTTCCGACTGTTTGCCCTGAAAACTCCCATTGATAACAAAGCTACACAATGGAAAAATCAGATGTCTTAGAAACGTATTTTGTGGCTGTTGTTAATTTCAACAAATGTAATGTTGGTTTTCAGTGATCCCTCTTGTTTTGTTTTTATACAATGTTTTAGGATTTTTTTTTTTTTGGTGTCTGTGAACAAGGTCAGAAATTTATAGTCTATTTTTATACATTTTTTTAACTCAAAGAGATGAAAAAGTTCACATGAGCATTTTGCATTTTAAAACTGGTCATGGAAAATACTGGATGTCTGGATTTTTTAACAATAATGAATAATTATTCAATGATCAAGAATGGCCGATTACGTAAATATGAAGACGATGTAGGACAGATGCTTTTTATTAATGTGTTGCATGACATTTGGAAATGGATTTCCACATGCAAAATATGATGATTGAGGCTTTGACCAGCTCCAAGAGTTGAAAGTGTGCCCTCACACGTCTTAGTAGCTGAATAGCTGTTTGCCAACTTTATTTATTAGCATCAATTCATTCAATATTAGTTTGTTAGAGGATGCAGATATGTAGTTGTTTCAAGTATGTTATCTCACCACCTGCTTTATTCATAAGCTGGCTGCCTATTGCTTGATAGCCAGCAGCAGTTCTTAGGAATGTCATCAGTAAGAGTTATAGCTGCCCCTGTGGTGAGAGCTCAGCAAAATGTGAGCATGGGTGAGGTTTCAGTCTGACTTGCAGTGTTGACCACACAGTCAAGGTTTGGTTTTACTCATTGCCTCAGTGTCTTTGCTTGTGTTTGGATTTACATATTTCTTTGGATATTTATATTGGAACAAATTATTGCTTTGTGTCTTTGAGTTGGTGGACATTTGTCATAAGATTGTGGACTCCTTTTAACATGTATGTTACCATAGTTTGACAGCAGCTGTTTGCCACAGTGAGGTGTACACGTTCCAAAGACATGCTCACCAAATGTTTTGCGAGTGGATGAATTGTTGTCATGCAGTGTGATAAACGTGGAGTTATTTTGCTTTCAGACTGTATAATTGCAATACATTTGACCTTTATTTCGATGCTTTAAGTTAGAAAGTGACAAATACGTATATTGAATTGAAAATTAGGCTCTATAATCACCAAAACCATGGTATTGGTAGGCAGATATGAAGAAATTTGTGGATGAAACATCCATTTGAATGGTAAGAAAAAAAGAAGGGTGAATTTCATCGCAGAAGCTGCAGACATCCTTTGCTGTTAATTGACCAAAGATTTATATTATTTATTGAATATATTTTAACATGTCTTTTATTATACGCATTTAGTCCATCACCAAGTCTCAGAACTTTGTTTCCAGAAGTGACTGTGAATTTAATTTAAATAACAGTATAGGAATATGTTCCCAAATGGCTTGCATGTACAGTCCAGATGTTCAGGTAAAGCTAACAAGTATTTGTCATGGGGATGCGTTTCCCAAGTGTAAAGGGCTTACCTCTCAAAATCTGAAAATGTGAGGTATGGATTTTGTGTGTGAGTGTTTGAGGAAAGTGCTTTTCAAATTAAATATTTTTTGAGGAATGAAAGACGGTAATATATAATCATGTCAGTGATTTGCAATCAGTAGTTATGAAAGTTTTTATTGTAAAATGACAACAGCTGTCAAATGTTCAATCAAATGTAGTAGCGATGACTGAAATGAGATGAAGATATCCGCATTCATTTAAAATTGTAATACACTATTTTTATGAACTAAGCACATTATTTTTATGAAAAAAACTAAATGGACCTGCTGGATTGTCATTGCAGTGGAGAAAATCATCTTAGTCAGATTTTGAATTAAAAGTAGTTGGATTTAGAAGAAACAGTTGAATATCATATCAAGGTCATGGGATAGAGAAAAACTGTGCCTCAGCATTAATCGAATAGAGATAAACTGTGCCTCAGCACTGAGAAAGAGAGAATTTCATAGCCGCAGTGAGGGCAGAGATACTGAATGTTCAAGGTCATTTCAAATCCAGGAAAAATAGTCATGGTTGTTACCACTGTCTATCAACAGCAGAGGTTTATATACATGTATATCAATGTCATTACTCTTGTGGGGCAACCAATTTCTATCAGTCTCGTTCCTCAACTTTTCTCATCATCATTCTTATCTGTTAAGAACTTGGATTCTTCATTTCAGCTACCACCTACCACACTTATATTTGCATTAATGTGTTTTTCTTAGTGGAGAGAAAGAATCCGTACATGATTTATGACAAAATTTTTTTTTACACCATTTATACATGTAAAACAGTTTTTCACTCACATTCTCCTCGACTTTGTTTGTAATGTAAGCTCTGGATGATTGCCTGAATAGTAGTCCATATCTCTCTCTTTCTCCAGTTCTTCTCTTTTGTCTTTCTTTATTTCCAATGTGAATGTAATCAGTAACTCTGGTCTTTTCAGCTGCTGTTTCTTTCCCTATTTTCCCCTCCCTGCTTAAGTTTTTCTATTCTTGTTTTGTTTTCAACAACTTCTCTAAGTTTTCCCTATTTGCCTCTTGCCTGATCACCCAGTTCCCGTGTCCACTCCCTCCCAAAGTTCCTTGTCAAATGTTCTCCCATGCTGTATAACTGCACATACTTTTGGTATTTCAAGATTTGACTTTGTCATCACAAAATTTTTTTCCACTGTCTTCAGTGTTTTTATAAGACATGATAGCTCAGTTGTACATCATTGTCTGCCTGAGCGAGTGATTGAGAGTTTTTCATGATTGTGTATGTACATAATTATATTATATATATATATATATTTTTTTTTTCCTTTAACATGTTACTCCATGAGTTCTTTTCACTTTTATTATATTGATTAATATGTTTTCTGTCAACATAAGTTTAATAATGATGGATAATATAGTATAATTATTCAAGCAATATAAAAAGCAGAAGAGGAAAAAAAGGGGGGGGGGGGGGGGAAATAAATAGTTAAAAAAAAAACCTTTTAACCCAGTCCAGTGAAAAGAGGAAAAAACCAATGCTTTCCTTTTATTTGTACAGTTTATTTCATCACTAAATTTATTTTACAACTGATAATTCATGTTCTTATCAAACTTGCAGGATATCACAGATTATGTTGCACAAAAATGGTGTTGACAATTTTATTTAATTTGAGATTACGCAAAATGGGGAAACACTTTGCAATATTTATGTGTAAGTCTTTTCTATTGTTTGTATTCAATATGAAAATGACACAAATAGCATGAATAAAAGTCTGGAAAATGATAATTTCTGAAGTAGCATTGTGTTTAAAGAAAAGATTTGATTGGAACAAGAAATGAACAATTAGTGCATTGAATGCACACAACAGGTTAGTGCAGGTCTTGTGCAAGAGACCATGAAATAGAGGTTTCTGTAGGGTTTTAATCAATGATTCAGTGTGAGGCACTTCTGCTGTGGTTTGACAAAGTCATGTTAATTTATTAGTATCATTCTTTCTTCTAAATTTTTCCTTTATTTAACAAAAAAAAAAAGAAAAATCAATTTCATCTGAATTGATATTTTTGCTGTTATTTTTCTACCACATTATTTGTTTTGGTGTAAAAAGCTATCAGATCTGTTTTATGTCTTGTGGAGCACTCACACACACTTCAAGTCCAAGACAATCTTCATCACCTACCACACTGAGAATGAGATATATATGCAGAAGAAAAAGAACGTATGTCCAGTTAAACCCATTGATTGTTTTGCTCTCCAACAACACAGCTCTGATGAAAATATACTTTTCATTTTTCCTTTGAGAGAAGCAAAATCTATATCGATCAAAGGCTCTCTCGGCACATGTCACTTTTTGGAGCTCTGCCAACATTATTTTTTTTATTTGAGATTTATGATTGGATACATTGTGCCAGGTAAGGAGGGAAACCGGTCAATTGTAGGACTTTATCTTATTTGTTATGATTATGTTCAAGTTTTTAAAGTGTACACCCTGAGATTGTTTTCACTTTTATAAAAATGTGAGTTACATATGAATTCATCCTTTAATTACAAGTTTCAGTAGTGTAAACAATTTCAAGGTATATTTTCACCAGGGACAAGAGATCAACCAACTATAAACAGCATGTCTCTGTTCAGACCTAATGTGTGAAAAAAATATTTCCTCCAGTGTTTAAAGGGACTACATCAGTACAATTACAATAATGTGCTCTATGCTACATACAATGTGAGTTCTTGTTACATATAATTTAATGAACGTTTTCAGATTTCTGATCCTCCACAAAGCCTCAGAAGTCTGTGGTTGTCAGGGTATATTATATATTACACTTGGGGAAACACATCTGAGTTTCTATCTTAAATGCTCAAGGAAAGAAACAAATGTTAATTATTTTGTGTCAGATTGCAGAAATGATAACTGATTTCATTTGCTAAATTGTGATATCTTCATAGAACACAGTCACCCTCTTGTTTTTGCCTTGGTATTTATGTTTGCACTCTTTTGCACTTATTCTCAGAGGCATAAGGACAAATTCTGGCCAGAAAGCACTGCACACACACAACTAAGGAATAACATAAAACATTTTGGAGATTTGTACTCTCTGTTATTAGACTTTTTAATTTGTCCTCCAATTCTTGCTCTACGAGGTCTGTCTCATTGAACAGTTCGATTTATTTTTCAGATAATTTTTAATTTTGCTTTCCAGTAGTATAGCATGCAGTTGAATAGGCTTTTAAGCCTGGCAGGATTAGAGAATGTCATAAAAGAATAGCATTGAAAACTGATGACGGGATCTAGTGGAAGTTATACATATGTATTGTGATTGCTGACATATGACACCAAGATTTCAAAAATTCTTTTCCATTGCTTGACAGCTTGAAAATTGATTGTTGGTCTAGCCTTCAACTTTATTGAAATTAAGTATATTTCAAAGTGAAGGTTTTTAAATTCTGGTTATGTTTGCCTCATTTGGGATGATTTTTTTTTTTTTTTTTGTATTGTGATACAAGTATTACATTTTCAGTTTGTTTTATGTTAGCAAGAATGTTGAAAAAACTCTTCCAAAGAGGAAAGGGTAGGACATTTGTCAGGATAAAAAAGTAACATTTATCTTTCCTTTAAAAAAAAAAAACAACAAAAAAACGTGTGTGTAAGTAATATTCAATTTGAACATTCTGTCTCTTTAGTGCATTGGATTTGGAAGATGAATATCATTGCACTTTGCATATGTTGTCTTTCTTCAAAAGCCGTTATTTGAAAAAAACAACAACAAAAGCAACAAAACAAAATATAAATAATAAAAAAAAAAATTAAAAATATTTGAAATTGTATAGAATTAACTGCATTTATGAAAACTGAAAACTTACAATTGATGGAGAAAGACATTTTTATTTTTACATATATAATGAGATTTAATTTGTATAAGATTTGGTTGCCCATCACCCCTCAGTTTTCTTAGGGGGAGGGAGAGAAATTGTGATCATCTTACATTTAAAAAGTATTGGGGTACAGACGTGATTTTTATATATAATATACATATACATACATTTTTTTTCTTCTTTTCTTTCTCTCAAGTTATTATTCAATTTGGCCATACCATTTTTTGTTTACAGTCATGAATAAAATGGATGTCTGCATCTTGATGTTGTAAACATAAAGGTGTTTTGAGCTATTTATTTTTTTCCATTTGTTACCTGTTTTACTTGTCATGTTCCAGTTCCAGTAAGCCATGTGATGGGTTTAGTTGCAGTCATTACTTTGTAAACAGTTAATTAGTAACTGTAACATATGGTTGATTGCTTCATTAGTAATGCAAAATTCATCTGGTTGCATTCAAGCTTCATGTTATCATTTCAGGCAATGAGCAGAGATGTCTCTTGAAATTATGACTTAAAATAGAACAATAAGTAGCAGGAATCTGCACTATTTAGTCAATCTCTGCATTATAATGAAATGATATTTTATGCAGACAATTAGGAGACAGTATATGAAAACAATCATATCAGTGACTAGTTCAAAACAAATTTTATTTTTTTTTTAACTGAAGAGGACCAAGGAAGAGAACATTGAAAAAAAAAAAAAAAATCAAATACCACTACTGCTTTCCTTGTCATCTTTTCCTGAAATGAAGTAAAAAGAAAAAAAGTGCAATGCTTCTTAAATGTTAGATATTACATCTTTACCATTACAAATTTACCAATAAATGATATAAAATATGAAAAATATGTTGCCAGTCTAACACTTTCACTTAGAAATTTTGTTCGTGCAGGGAAAGTAAAATTCAGCTTTGTAATTAATGCTCAAGCATTGCAAAACATATTTGCACAAACACTTAGTACTTAGTTTTCCATTATTGACGGGATAATTGAATTTTTTGACAGTGAGTCATGTAAGAGCGAGAATATAATCTGCCGTTATCATCAATTTATACAAAAAGAGCTACTGAAATAAACATCTTTATCTTGCTATGCATGAACTTAACTGTCCTAAAAATCTTTAGTCTTACTACAAAATTCATACAATGATGAGTAACATATGAATGACCAAAGTCTAAATATGGACTATATTTGACCAGTCCTGTTTCTTTTCCTTGCCAGACACAAGGAATGTTCAATAAGCAGTCTAAAGAGGGAAAAAGTCACTTTTGTATGTTTTGTTTGAAACACACATCATTAAAAATACTGAAAACTTCATGGTGGAAAGGAAATATATATATATATATTTTTTTTTTGGTGATCACTTTTTCAAATGACAAAGAGAAAAAGTAATGTCTGTTCTCTTATGTGTATTCGTTCAAAATCCCTTGTGTCAAGCAAAGGGAGGTATTGAGACTGATATATGATCAAAAAAATCCCCATTCCATTACCAAGAAGAGTGTCACTATGCCACATTCTTGAGATGTATTTTTTAAACAAACTTAAGTCATCATGCAAACCAATTATTATATAATTTCTACATACAACAATTATATGTACAAATTGCATTGACATTCCAATCAACTGTGCATTAGACTTGATTAATTTACAACAGGCTGCAACTTCCATCTCAGCCTGCGGTAAAGACATAATGCTTGCCCTATATTGGAGGTTGCTAACAATGGAATTAAATTATAACAAGAAAACTACCAGAGTAGTCCTTACAGCACAATCTTATTATTATTGTGGCCAAGCAAAGTTTTCAAATAAATATTTACTCTTCTCCTCTAACTCTGGCTCAAACTGATGGATATATCATATGATCTCTTCAATCATAGGAAACCAAACAATGAAAGAGATAATAATATGATCAAAACTTACTTTTTCCTGCCGAATGGTTTAGGAGCTTTCTTTGAAGGCCCTGCTGCTGCCTTCCTTTCCTTGTAAGAAGGACTAAAATTGAAAAAAAAAAAAAAAAATATGGTGTGAAACATGGCAGAACATTCCAATTTTAAACAAACTTTATGAACCATTTTTTCAGCCAGCTAAGTTGTTTTCCTATGCCAAATACAAGTGGTACATTTCAAGCATTGTAAAGAAGGGAAAAAATATGCTTGTTCCTGATATTTGAAACACTTGAAACGAAAACAAAAAACAAAAAAACTGATCACAATTAAAAAAAAAAAAAAACAACCTTTCATAACATGGCAAATTCTTCAGTCTTTTCTGTTTCTTGCATTTCAAATAAGAGAAAAGATGATTTTTTCCCCTCTTTACAATGCTTGATACACACAACTTGTTCCTAGGAAAGGAAGCAATTCGGTTGGCGATCAAAATGAGTCATTGAGTGCAAACCTGTCTTATGGTATCAGGTTTTGCTATTCTCTGGTGGCTAAAAGTCACACGGAAGAATGAACATATATAGACATCTTTTGCAACCACATAGCACAACTTTTATATGAAACAGATAATACTAAGAAAACTTGAGAGTAAACCTGTGGAAGAAGTGTGAAGTGCTGGAAAAATCTGACTTGGAGAATGGTTGTCAAATGAATATAAAACTGAAAACCTTTTCTCTAAAAGAAAGTTTAAGTGCATCCCAGTGTTTAAAAAAAAAAAAATAATTATGTAATGCAGGGAAACTCCCAATGGACCTAAATAACTTAATTTAAAGTTTAAAGTACACAGCAGAAATAACTTTTGCTTCCATAGTATGCATTTAATTAAAAGTTCAATATTTTCACCCTGCGATGGATTTTTCCAAAATGCCATGCAAATTGCTTTCTTTCATTCACATTAGCATACGCACTATGTATGAGAAAACAGACGTGCCTACCCTCACAACAGCGGAGGAGGGATATCTGACTAAAAAAGGAGGGAAAGCAGGGAAAAGAAGGAAATTTACCGAACCATAGTTCCTACTTAGAATTACTATGTATTATATAAGAAACCAGTAGGACATCCACATGTGAACTTAAGGTTTCATTCGATATAAATATTACACATTAATATTAGATCTGCATTTTCTACATTCTTTGTAGATTCATGAAATAGTGCCCCGTTTCACTTTAATTCAAGTATAACTCTGGTGCATTTTGCACTATTCACAATTGTTTAGAAAATTAATTGCACAAATTTCTACTCTTTTTTGCCATCCTCTTACATTTCTGAAGGAGAAGGCATGCAACCACTTCACTGTAGGGTGGGAAAGGGAGTACATTGTAGGTTCACGGTCAGCCTGTCACCCAACATCCCTGCTTTCCCTTGATCAAATGCCCCAACCACTGACTGATGTTTCTATCTGCTTCTGCATGTAACAATTAGTAATATTGAACAACAGATTTCTGGCCGTTCTGACAGTCCATGGGAAAGTAGAAGACAGTGCTTCACAAAATGAAATAAGCACAATAGCCATTTCATAGACAGAAAATAGCCTGTGAATGAGACAACCTCCGTCACGAGTGCTCGCAAGGACATTCAAACAGAATGACAGGCTGGTCAAAATTCACACCAAAATTATGTCGGGATTGCCGCGACTCGATCTTTTTTTTTCACCCTTCTTACGTGAATTAAGCAGAGAAGACCCGTAGGCTTACATGATGATGCACATTATAGGCAGCCTGTTGTCTTCTGTCTGATGATGTACACATAAAGACATGTATTTGTAAGCTAAACAGGTCATCGATATCTGATCAGACTTTTAAGTGAAAGATCCCAGGATGAATCTAGATCATTTACATCATGGTCGGCAATAAGGCAACAAAGTGAAAACACAAAATGAGGGGAGGGATGGGGTACCACGATCAATAAAAAATTTGTTTCAAAAGGGAAATACACAGTGATCATGGGCCAAGTAATGATCGGAACATCAATGACCCGTGAACATGAACAACCACTTTGCATGAAGGCCATACCGGCAGGGTGTAACACCTAACACTATATGTCCGGACTAGGCCACATCACGTACTGTTGGCCTACAGGCCTACAAACACAGGCCTTGGCAAACGGTGGCAGGCAGGACCACAGGCCATAGCAACAAACAGGAGAATGCAGTTTTCTTGCAGGACTGTGAGTGAAAACTATACTCTGGGGGGTTAGGTATGACACCAAAGCATGAAATGTAGAAAAACAAGTATAAAATATCCGAATTCATCCAAATGCAGGAATTTATGTTCACAGCGCAGGATGGCGGGGATACTGAGTCGAAATGTGGCATACGCGGGAAGGTAGGCAAGTCTGAGAAAATAATAATATCATATGCATGTATATATGCAGGCCTTTGCTCAATATTCCTGTTTTACACACCATAATACACTCACCCAGTTCTATATTTTTTGACAGCAGATGCGCCAATATCTGCCAGTTCTTCCTCAAAGCCAGACTGCTGCTGTTTCCTTTTCTTTTTCTTCTTTGTTTTGGCAGAAACTTGAACGAAGACAAACAGAATATTTCAAATTATGCAACTGTCTAGAAATACAAATATTCAACTAATGAGACAAAACAACATACAAACACACATGTAAAATTCATGTAATGTACGTGGCAGGAGATGAAGCCATGCACAAGAATTGAAGTAAAATGAAAGATAAAGAGGAAGACCAAACCTGGAGTCAGAAACTTTAGATTTAGGCAAAACTGTAAGAGAAAGTGTTAAAAAAAGACTACAAGATATATTCAGCAAGAAAAGGTGTTTATAAAAGACCCCAATCTAAATTCAGTAAGAAAAAGTGTTTATAAAAGACCACAAGATAAATTCAGTAAGAGAAAAAGACAGCATAATAAATTCAGTAAGAGAAAATGTTGATGAAAGCTACACGATAAATTCAGTAAAGGAAAGTGTTGATAGAAGACAACAAGATTTAATAAAATATTTTACTTCTACTCTGAGAATTACTCTGAACATTTCAGAGAGATAGTTTTCAATAAATATTTGTGTGAAATATTAGGTTGAATGTGCTAACAAAGCACAAAAGCAAACCAACCTCCTCCAGTGCTCTCCTCTGTGAATGCCCCAAGGGCCTTTGCCTTCAAAGATTTTTTGGCTGATCTTATGCCCATCAGCTGTGCTTTTGTCAATTCAAACTTGACTCGGTCTTCAGCCTAAGGAATAATTAAAAAAAAAAAAATGCACAAAAGGTAGAAATTATTATGATTGGAACAATTTTTAAAATTTTTTTTTTAATAACAAACAGGTATTCCTTCAGTAAATTATATCATTCGTAACTTTTAAAGGCTTTGTAGGCTGACTACTGGAATGCAGCATGGGGAGGTGATGGGAGAGGAGAGGGAGGATGAAAATAATGCTAGATATTGATTTTGAAATCAAGAGTTTGTGTCAACCACTGATATAGCTCAAGCTCCAAACCTGCTTATCCTCACATGATTGTGTTGCACTGCTGAGACTCAGGTTGATTTTACCCAGGTAAGATGCCTAAATGACGATGCAAGCTATGGAGCAGCCTGCCACTTTCAGTCTGTGACATGTAAATATACATGTAAGCTAAACAGATCATTGGCATCAGACCAAATTCCCCCTTGAGAGTGTGACTGATCCCCGGGTGGATGTACACTGAGTGTCATGACTTTACATTACACAAGTGCGATCACAAACAAGCACAATGTAAGTGAAAACAAAATGAGGAGCGTGCAGTGATACTGCGATTAGATATAGATTTAGTTTCAAAATAGAACATCATGTACTGGTGGCCTACAGACTGTTGGCTTTAGGAATGACAGTCTCTCTCTGTTGTGAATGAAACAATATTCTGGTGGCATTCAGACTGTCAACAAAGTATAAAATGGAAATATTTCTAGATAAAATATCAAAATCATCAGAAAGCAGGAATTTCTGTTCATCACGTGGGAAGGAGGGATGTGGGTTGAAATGAGGGAAAGGCAAATCTAAAAGTCAAATCGTTACCATGTACATGATGGAATTGTTATCTAATCCAAGCATGACCACTTATTTACCCATTTCTATTTAGATAGATGACTTTTACAAGGATAAAAACAGGAGACTAAACTAAAATGAATACTGACAAAAAAGCGATGACTAAAATTTTTTAATGCTGACAATAATGAATCCCATATTTTCCAAACTGAATCATCTTCATGTTGCATTAAACATTGTCTACTTAATTTAACATTCTCAACAAGGAAATATTATTGATTTATTGATCAACACAGATTGTGGGACAGATTCTTTGAGTTAAAATGCCAAACAACTTACTGTAAGTTTCTTCCTACTTTTCTTTAAATCTTCTTTGGAGTTCACTTTATCTGAAAGCCTGAGCATCTCTGAAAACACAAAAACATTGTATCACTAAAAAATGTAGGTGTTTCAGGCACAATTAAAACAGAACCTTTACAATCCTCAAAACACCAGGCAAAGAAAAAAGAAAATAAGAGGTGGTGGTGAGGGAGGAGAGAATTTTCCAACATACCGTGATCAACTGCACCTTTATTTAAAGATACCATGACTTAAAAAGTGAATATCATTAGAATGATTCTCCACGTCCAGCAAAATTAACCCAGATCATCAGCCCCAGACCAAGGTTTCTGGACTAGGCTGATCAAGCACCATTAGACAATTACTGTCTTGAAGACAAAGCTAACTTCAGGTGACCAATATCAACATCAGCTGAACATGGCTCTTTCCTGAGGAAGCTGACATTATCAGCTGATACTTATTTGTAAATAATGAGCCACTCCTGGCTTCATTGACAATGTGGTAAGCCAATTATATAATGTGCCCCCAACACCTATCCTCCCCATTTGCATATGCATATAAGAAAGAAAAAAAAAACCAAACAAACTGGAAACATCAACCAATCCAGCTCATTATTTTTTGCAGGAACTGTAATTATTTTTAAACTGATAAGGACTTGGGTTTTTAATAAGCAGCTGCCCTGTATGCTTCCCAGGAAAATAAAATCATCTGTGTCTTTCAAGGTAAAAATAGATTGCAAAGCACATAGATCCTGTCCTGTACAGGTAAAAGTGCTATGTAGGCCTACATACTCTCAATAATAATTATTACCATGCTCTCAAAAAGTCACTTTATACATGAAATTGGACACTAAAAAAAGTGTTACTGAAACCATTGCTATATTTAATAACAAAAACATCAGATGTCTTAGATCACAGCTTGAATCACAAATATGGAAGAAGAGGCAGAAAGAGATTTTCACAATGATACTATTATACACTTTACACTGGTGCTGATTCACTCCATCAAACTATGAATGGATTACATGAGTTGAATGTCATAAAGGTCTTCATTGAGAAAATTGGATTCTACAGACCATAGAGTGACAGGAGTTTAACTTGGGATGTGAACAAGCCAGTACATAAGAGTCATAGCTAAATATTCTTTTTGTTAGAGTCATAGCTAAATATTCTTTTTGTTAGAGTTATAGCTAAATATTCTTTTTATTTACAAAGTTAAAGCACATTGATTATCCTTCCATTGATGCCACTTGCTTTGTACATGAAAAATACACATCCAACTTATTTGACATGGTCATAAGACAGGATAACAGGTTATGAGTATATTTACAGTTTGACATGTCCTATTGCTAAAATATCATGTACTATTAACCCATCCATTGCTCTCTTGACATACATTGTATGTCCAAGTATGGCTGGAGTCAGATGCGCTATTGGTGTGCAGTGTACATTACCATAAGACAGTACGTCAATAGGACACTGGACCACAGTCATATAATGATGTATGCTGCTGGTCAACTCGACAGAAATAAAATTGTGCCATAGTTCACTGGTGATTCTACCCATTTTATGAAATTTTCTCAGCACGAGGGGAAGAAATATGTGTAGTAGCGAAGGGGTTAAAATATAGTTATTTTCACACGCCTGGTCTTACATGACATTAAAACAACAATTCATCTCCACTCTACATACAGTCTTTCTTCCAAAATTATTTGCAGAAGGTAACTTCCCAAGCAGCTAGGGCATGGCTTTACCTTTCTCAGCTTTTCTCTCTTTGGCTGTCTGAAACCATGTCCTTTTTTGCTGTCCATCCTGTCCAGTTTTGTCCAGCAAATTCTGGGCTTTGTTCATCTTGTTCTCCACAGAGCGGAGGTGACTCTCCTCCTTTTCTTGGATCTGGATGGCTTTGATGTCTTCTTCAATGTCATTAATTTTGTCTCGGAACTTTGTGATCACATCTACAAGAGGCAGAAATTATGACGCATTTTGAAAAGATGGGGGTTGTCATACAAGATGAACCATTACATTATCAATTATGGAATGTACAAAAGTGTATGTGTCTATGCTATCATACAAGATTGACCAATAATTACAGTTTATACTTTATATATTTATGGAATGTTGAAGAGCACCTATGCCTTATTATGTGCTTCACTAGTTTGAATGAGATAACTGAAGTTCCCGCATGTAATTCTGATCTGTGGTATGAAATGTCTTAAGAAGAGGATAACAGTATGAACACTATAGGGAAAACTTTGATGAAAAAAAGAAATACGATGTTTTATGAATAACAGATTACTTTAGACATTGAAAGGTTGTCAGAGACATGACAAATGTGAATTCACTTATTTCTTCAATTTGTAATTTAAAAAATGTAATACACAGCTCAATCACAAAGCCATAGAAGAAATGGTCTAGCTATTCATTATTTTACATAAAGATGAACTCTTTATATGAACTAAATTTACAAATGAGGTGATCAAACTTAATCCATTTTGTCAAACATCTTGTATGAAACATATTTTGACAAACCAATTTTACCTTGAGGTACAATCCTTGTCTTCAGTGGAGTTTTAGCTTGCTTAACCACTTCCTTCAATACTTTCCTCTCTTTCTCTCCCACAAGTGTCACCGATCTGCCAGACATACAAGCATGAAATTGTCATAGTGTGTATAGTGGTGGCCCATGAAAATCTTTCACACAGGTCAATTTTCACATTTCTATTTTTTGAAGTTATTTGATAGAACTACATGTGAGTGTTTTGCTTCTTTCTTTTCATGCAAATATCTTACACACTTCCTGAGATATGATCTTTCAATGATACTAAGGTAGAAAAACCAGAAAAGGAGAAAATCCAATTCAACATTGCATATAGCTTAAAACTACTGATTGTGTTATAATGGCACTTCGGTTTCACTCACACTGCAAAATCTATAGATCTGTGTCATACGAACATCAAATAACCTTGAAATGCAAACAAAAATTAGAATATTTAGATTTCTTATGTATCTTATATAAGACAATGCCAGAGTTAAAAAATCGGATGTGTGTTAACAATAACAATAAAACTACCTTGCGGGCCATACTTGCTGAGAAAAATCATCTTTTTAGACAATGCTTCCTCTATCTACATAAGCGTGTTTGTGTTGGTGAAAAGGTTTACTGTTTATGAGGTGTGTTAATATTATGTTTCTATTTTATTATTATACAAACTAAAAGAAAAAAAAAAAAAAAAGATTCAGTTTTCTCAAAATGTGAATCTGATCACTAAGGACCATGTACATTTGTGAATATCAGAATGTGACAGAGGGTGGTTGACCCTCTGTCTGTTGTTTATATCATCAAATTCAAATTCATATTTTCTTTTCCGCCCTTATTTTTATCTTTTGCCAAATTGTGAACTTAAACAGTTCAAGATACGAAGACAACAAATTTTACAATCTATTCAGCATTGAAGGTGATGATGGAAACAACAGACAAAGGATTATGATGTTTTGTCACAGTGTCAATTCTATTTATCATATCACTATGGAGAAATATAAGGCAGATGGTGCAATTTTGATCAAATAGCACATCTAAAATGTAGACTTGTTGAAATGTGGAAACACTTCAATGCAAGTCTTGTCAAAGAGTGTCAAAGCTCATTCGGCACACGTTTAAATGAATCAATCTGTGTAGCCAGAATGATTACAGTACTTCAGTTAAAAAAAAAAAAAAAAACCAAACAAAACACAAAAGCCGTTTGGCGACTCTTTTTTGACGGCTTCTTGATCAGCTTGCAGTTGTGGATTAACTGTATCCACAGTAAATAAATTATTCTCAGCAAATAAATAATATCGAACAAACCACACACACCTGCCACTTTTGCCTGCTCTGGCTGTTCTGCCTACCCGGTGTATGTAATGCTTGATAGTGCTTGGCATGGTGAAGTTGATAACCTGAAGACATGACAACATTCACAATGATTATCTTCCTTTAACGAAATGGTGCCCTTAATTCTAACCTTAATGGTCAATAATAAAACATGAGAGCCTCAAATTTGACTAGGTCAGCAATAAATGAATGCGCAACCAGCAAATCAGACTGTGTTCATGCTTGCAGTCTTATATTTCATTTTTTTAATTCATCATCCGCATATCAGAAGAAGGAAAAGAACCGTTCAGGTATTAGCCCACTGACTACCCAATATTAAAGAAATCAATGATGACCAAATAGCTGATCTTCTTACAAAAATCAGATGTTTAAACCCTTCGAGAGATGTCACAAGAATTTATGACTAAACTGTCTGTTGCCAAAGAAAGTATTGTTCTCAAACAGAAGGTTTCTAAGAGTAGGTGAGGTAGACTTTACCAATATCTTTTCAGATTATCATGTATAAAAAGTCAACCTACTCACAGTTTTCACGTTTTCAATGTCCAGCCCTCGAGATGCCAGATCTGTAGCTAATAATACATCAATCAGACCTTCCTTGAATTTTTTCAGTGTTTCCAAACGCTGCCAAGAACAACAATCAAAGAAATAATGAGCTGAATCAAAATGCTGAAACTTATAAACTACTTTATCACCTGGGTTTTTGACAAATTTGTCAGCAAATTACCCCATGACAGAATGTGATCTACTGATCATACCCATAAGGAAAACAGAATTAGCTCAACAGTTGAAGCAATTCAATATGGTATTACCAGGCTTGGCTTTACATTACATTCTATATATACATCTTTCAACCTCCTGAAAACTTTAAAAAAAAAAAAAATTTAGCCATATCAATTTTAGAAAGATTGAGACATAGCCAATTTCAGCCCAACCATAAATAAAGTGATAAATTTACAAGAATATGCACCAGGCTTTTTTTAAATATTAATGTCCCTGTTGCTATGAAATCACCTGAGCTTGTGACAGATTGCCATGCAACTCTCCCACATTGATCCCTAGCAAGCCAAGCAGAATGTGCATTCGGTGAGCTTGGACCTTGGTCTGTATGAACACTATACACTTGTCACAAAAATTGCGTGATACCAGAGCTGAAAATAAAGAATAGGAACAAAAAATAGGGATTTTCCACTAAAATCACAGATAATTTCAAAAGAGATAATTGACACCCCAATGCTTTACAGAACATGCTATCATGCCTAATCTTGGCAGTGTAGAAAGGCAGATCTCTATGTATAACTCTTACTTGAACATGAACACAGTATAAAATTTTTAGATTTGACATTTCATGTACATGGACTGAAAAAAAATTTCTTTTCTGCTGAGCTTGGGCCAGATTAATAGATCAACCTGTGAATAATAAAATCTTGAAGTTACAAAGAAAATTATATTACATGGTTAATGCTTTACTTCTCAAAAGCAGAATGAGAGAAAACTATGGGATACATGCACAAAAAAATATATGTCCTGAGCTGAGTTTGCAAAAGACAGCCTGACTTGGCTATGCTATGAATATGATTTAAGATCACAGTCTAAATCTCATCACACGTAGTGGGATGCATCTTTGGAGTGCTGCAGATAGAACAGCAAAGTGAGAATGTCCTGATGTGACAATAATTCTGGAGATCTAGATCTATATTATTCCATTATTACTCAATGACTACTGTACATTCTAGGCTTCTAAAATGGGCATCAACAATTCATGTAAATTTTACTGTTGTTATAATAATTAAAAAAAAAAAAAGCTGCTGTTTTTGCCATTTCTTGTAGCTTATCCTGTTGCCACTGCACTGGAGGCCATGAGCAGGTATGGGAATAACTTGATACAATTGGACAATTGGGTCTCGCTTTTTCATTCATGTCCAGACTAAGCCGGACTGCATGCACACCCCCCCCCCCCAATACTTTTCACCACAACACAGAGAAAGAACATCTAGAGAGAAGGCCTAGTCGCTGCTTATAGCACTAGCAAGGTAAATACGGAAAGATGCTCAAAGTGAGACTGACCACCAAAGGCCACATGAAACCACATGAAATAGAGTCATTGGTAGTAACAATACATTGACATGCATTGAGTAACATACAAAGCTGTTGATTGTGATTTTGAACAATGAAAAAAAACATCAGCAGGAGAAAATGATACACTATGTCTGATCAAAACAAAGATTTACATTCCGAGGTTTCACAACTGCGATGGAGTGAAAATCTTGTAGTTCTACTCTTGATGTTGGTCTCCATTATTATTATTCTAATATTTTAAGAATGTTCAAATGTGTCTGGGATTTTGCTTGAAACCGGGGAGAATCTCGGATTTTCCTGGAGGGGTAGCAGCCCTGTAGGACACAGCTTATGATTATTTTTTATTGGAAAGGACTCAATAGAGACAACAACAAGACTCTTGGGAATCTTTATAGGAGATTTTTAAAAAAGACGAACTGATCATCAAGATCTTACTGAACAATAAAAGCCACCTAGATTTAGTGATGTACATGAGATATTAATGATTTTTTTAATCAGGAGTGATTTTGTCATTATTTACTGTGGACTAATTTTTTCAAGAACATGACACCATATTCTTTAAAAAAAAAAAACAAACTAACCTGCTACAACAGCCTCTCGATCTCCTTCCCTGTTGGGTCGAATGCGTATAAACTCTTGTCTAAGTCCCAGAGCTACCTCTGTGCTTTCATTGACAAAAACTTTGACTGGATCCTTCAGTGACACGGCTACCAGTTCTTGTACCTATGACAGGTAAATTGCATCTTCATGTCAACACAAGTTCATGTCTGTCTGTAGTGTATTACTCAAGACTTTGATATACCATAAGTGTCATCACATAGAACAGGGATGTCAATATGTCTACATGAACAAGCAGGAAAAATTCCTGCCATACTCTTAAGCAACATATAAAACTGAAGTATGTTAGTGGTGAATAATACAAGATATGGGGCCAAAAGAGAAATTACTGACAGCCAAAAAATAGGAAATCCTGCTAAAGTAGGAAATGTGACATCCCTGATAGAAGTATCACATGTAGTATCATATAGACAAGATTGTGCTTGTTTATATTCTCTCGCTGATTTCTTTACATGAACATCTTTTTCACTAGTCGCACCTTAAATTATCAAAAGACACTTCTGGATTTTAGGGATATTATCTTGACTACCTGAAAGTAAAACTAGGATGGTGACATATGTAGCATAGAATGGACCACTTTCATTCGGCCACAATACAATGACAAGTCTAATTTCTATGCTATGGACTGCTTAGGATCTGGCACAACAGACTTCATTTTTGAATGTAACTCTCCAGTAAGAGTTGGTGAATTTTTTTACATATCTGGACCTTGTGATTATGTAATCATAACCTTCAAACCACAAGGGACAATTTTTTTATTTTCGTATTTTTATTGTGTCAATCATATGTTCATTGGATCTAGCAGTGAGGAACTAGTAAACTACATTCTGTGAGCTGAATTTATATTTTTGTTTTTTCATTTTGTTATTCATTAATTCTTGCCTTTCCTCATCCTGTTTTGCATTTTTTTTTTTCATTTTTTCTTGTTTTCAAATTCTTATTCTACATAAAAGTCCATTTCCAATGACAATCAGTTTTATGTGAAAGGAACTTAATTAAATATTAGAAATCTAAAAATTCAAACGCCATAAAATTTCACCCCTTGAAATCGCTCAGTTAAAAGATGGGAAACAGCCCAGAAGTGAAACAGTTAAAAGGCAAAATTTTCTTCTTTGAAACCATGTCTTTTGGAAATGTATGACTTATGATAAGAAGAGATGAAAAGAAATAAAGCGGCTTACAAACCTTAATGCATTCTGCCTGTTTTGGAGCTAGTGTTACCTTTTCCTTCACCAGAAAATTTCGGACATTTACTCTACATTCATATTGTGTCTGAATGTTTCATATTGCTTTGTTGCTTCAAGCCATGGTGATTAGCCAGTGCTCCTTGGCAGGCTTGCAGAAAATTGTGACGAAAACTTGACTCCAGCCGAGCTGCCAAAATGAGTCAAACTAAAAGCATGCTAATGCACAGCCATGTTCAGCATCAGTGGACCCATATAACCAGTAAGGGGATCAAATGCAGAGGGTAATACTTTGTAGAGTATCTTTGATTTGAGAGCCAAATGGTATAGATATGAAATCACAGGCTAACAATTTCTGAATCTTATGAGAGGGGTGATATTTCCTGTACAGAAAATTGGGCTGACAGCAGTAAAAGATAATGAATACATGTTGATTATCTAGCAATTTTTATTAAAAGTTTTCAATGAGACCCAGGCCAACCGAAATTGTGGCAGTGATGAAACACTCTCAGTTACTCACTGTTTCGGTCATTGTGGCTGAGAATAACATAGTCTGTCTTTGTCTCGCACACAGCCTTATGATTTCCTTCATCTGTTCTGCAAAATATTCATCTAGCATTCTGTGGATTAGAACCATACACATAAATTCAGTAACCAGAAAACCAAATTCATCCAGGGATTCATCCAGTCAATCTTTAATAAAAATGTTCCTCTAAAAGTATCAGGATTGAAAACCATGAAAATTTGAGAGTAACCCAGAATGAAGAAAGGTTTGTACCATCATCAGTAAGAATGTTGCAGAATCTGAACGTATGGATGTAAATGCTAGTGGTTGTTCATTGTTTCATGCCATATTGTCGTATGTATGTATGTATGTATGTATATGTATGTATGTGTGTGTGTGTGTGTGTGTGTGTGTCTGTCTCTGTGTGTGTGTGTGTGTGTGTATGTATGTATGTATGTATGTATGTATGTATGTATTGTATTGTAATGTATGCTTGTATGCTTGTATGTATGTATGTATGTATGTATGTATGTATGTATGTATGTATGTATGTATGTATGTATGTATGTATGTATGTATGGTATGTATGTATGTATGTATGTATCCATCCACCCATCCATTTATCCATCCATCCATCCGTCTATCCATCCATCCATCCATCCATTAATCCATTCATTCATCCATCCATCCATTAATCCATCCATCCTTTCATCCATCCATCCATACATCCATCCACAATATAAACAAAAGAGCATGATACCTCTAACCCTTGACCTGTGACAAAGTTAAACATACGGTTTACTAGCACGTAATCGCGAAGAGTTTCTGATCGAGTCTATTGTACTTTCGAGCTATCCTTCTCTGGTCTTACCGTGTCCTGTCAAGGCACGAACACTGTGACTCTTCAGTGTTCTGTGCTTCCAGTTGTTCCAAAATGGCCCTGAGCTTGATTTGCTCCGCCAAGTCCTGTTCTTCATTTGGCTTGGCCTGCCTCTGTTTGCTTTGCTCTCATCATTCCAGGCTTTGCTTGTGTATCCGCGCCCCACAGTTATCCCCCTTTGTTGATACTACTTATTTCCCTTGTTGACCCCGCTTACTCCCCTTTGTGGATCTGACAAATTAGCACTGGACTTCCCCTCCTGGGTTCATTAGCTTCCTCGTCAGGTCTACTCATCCATAGTAATAACAGCTCCACTCTAATACCCTTTGACAGATCGCCCTTTTTTCCTGAAAATGTTTTTGGAGACAGACAGATATATTTCCTGCTAGATAGATAGATAGATAGATAGAGATAGATAGATAGAAAGATAGATAGATAGATAGATAGATAGATAGATAGATAGATAGGTAGGTAGGTAGGTAGGTAGGTAGGTAGGTAGG
>JBCAUA010204140.1:0-21119 GCA_038406235.1 Peronia verruculata | reverse complement strand
TGGTCCTCAGGACACACTGTGCAGTTGTTTGATGTTAAGTCAATGGTTCCTTCAAAGCCCTCAGGGCATGCCACTGAGGAAGAGAAGCATTTATTGTGTCACTTTAGTTCCATTATTTTTATTTCAGGGTACAGTATAATCCCAAAACTGGTAACTCTATACATTGTAGCTCACATTTAACTAAGTCTCAGTAGGCAAGCTCTTCCAGAGTCTTGGCAGTTGTGATTATAACAGACCCCTGACAGTGGTTTCATTCATATTTTTCAAAAACCTAAACAACAGATAGAGTAATTTGTTGTCCTCTTTTACAACACTGAAACTGATTTAGTTCTCTGTATTCAACTATTTTATCCATGACAAGAGCTCTTCTTAACTTGAGGAGAATTGACAATGACAATTATAATTCAGTACACAAAATACACAGATATATTGAAATCAAATAGGCCTCCATAACATCTTGTTGTGCAACAATTGAATCGAACATCAGCTAACTACAATGAAGAATTTCAAAGATCACTCAGCACTGGACAATTTGACTTGACAGGAGTGAAAAATGGAAAAGTCTGATGGGGATGTTTCCTTTGGTCATAAATGATCATGAACAATGTGCACTAAAAGCCAAAAGAAGTATTTCCAATCGAGACTGTAGAGATCTAAGCAGAAGTGACATGTCCTGCCACATAAATTGCAGCTGAATATGTTGTGAGAGCTTGGATGTTTCCTACTTTCTCACAGCTTCCCACTCTTGGGTTCTCTTGGACTCACCCAATTTCACTTCCAATGTGACAGTTGATTTCGAGAGTTCCCTGATTTCATCTAATTGTTCCTATGTCTCCACGCCAATGTAAGTGAATTTCATAGAATATTTGCAGATGCCTAGAAATTGCAGTTTCCGTCTACCTCTGGATCGCTTGCCTTTCAAAAGATTCTTATATTGTCTTTCAGGATGCGGTCATCTGACTTTCCCCTGACAAGACCAATCCATTGTTGTCTGCGCTTGGATAGGATAGTAAACATACTTAGGTGTTCTGTATTCTCAAGGATTTTTGTGTTAGAAATATAATCTTTCCATGTAAAGCTGAGAATACATTTCAGGCAGTGTCTGTGGCAGGCACCCAGTTTTTATTCGTGGCTTGGTAGGTGTAGATTGTCTAGCTTTCTGCTTCATGTCAAAGTGTTGATAGCATATAGGTCTGATACACACACATTTTGATCTTAGAATCTGAACATGGTGTTTTCCAATTCTTGTGTTTATCTAGATGTCAACAGAACTTGATGGAAAAGGTTGCTCCTTGGCATGAGAATTCTTCGACCATATCTAATATGCTCAATTATATCTGTGGAGCTTCATTCACATTTTGTTACATAATTTCCATCCTCTGCAGACTAATGGTGAGGCCGAATTCATGGCAGACCTTTGCAAGAGTCTAGCGAGTGCTGAAGTCTATATTGGGTGTGTGCACTAATGCTGCATCATCAGCAAGCACATGTAAATAAGCACACTTTGAAGCTTTGTTTTATCATTTTATTACTGTATGTTGAGCAGCTTTCCATTAGATTTGGTGTCTATGTATACTGTGGTATCTTGAAGGCATTTGCTGAGTACAAACATAAAGAGGATTTTAAAAAGTATCAGTGCTTTCTGATTTACACCGTCAAAGTCAACTGTTCCTTTTATGCCCATATGGAAGGACAAAGTTAATTTGCAAAGCTTTGAAGAAGATCCAATTTCCTTCAGCAGACTGAAGAGGGCTTTCTCTACATACAAGGTCAAAAAACTGTGGTGAAGCCAAGATAAAGAACCAGATCTTGTTCACAGCATTTCTCCTACAGTTGTCTTAAAAAATCACATCAGTTGAATGCCCTCATCAGAAGCCCTATTCAGACTCCAGATTTACTCTGTGAGAATATCTTCAGTGCAACACATGCACATCCTTTTCTAGCTATATTTAGAAAAAAAATTCTTCTGGAGTTGTTGCAGTCAGATCTTTCGCCTTTTTTTTTTGTTTTTTGTTTCTTTACGATGTAATTGTCTTGGGTCCAGAGTAAATGTGATAAGTCGTGCTGCGTGATTTTGTGTTAAGGCTATTTAAACTTTTTTCCAACAATGATATCAACATTTTTTATTTGTATTCCACAAACAAAAATTCAACTTTTTCTAACCTGAAAAAACAAAATTGTGATATCTGAGTTGGAAAATAGTGAAAGATCTCCATAACTTGCAATCACCCATCATGACTTCCGACTCATTTGCACTCGGTGCAAGACAATTATATTTAAGTCCTTCATAAGAATACATTTTTACTCTCACAATAATGACACAGGAGGTTGTGAAGTGGCTCAAATAGGTGACGATTTTTCACTCTGAACATTTTCTACTGAGATACTGTCATCTCCAGGAGATTTACCCTCCTGGGATGCATCTACAGCTTGGCTTGTCTTCATGTGATGGGAGCCAGTCCAATTGTGATTATAAATGGTAATTTTGGAATGCTCTTCATGACTTCATTGCTAAAAGTTGTGATGTTGGAGAATACATCTTCATAGTGTTCAGTCTAATGTTCTGTGTACTTTCTCTTGTCAATGATGATCTTCCCACTCTTAAATTTAACTGGCTCAGTTTTTGATGGAGATGGTTCACAAGCTTGTTTCATTCCCAGATACATTTTTAAAACATAAACAAAATATTCTTATAGTTCAATATTCATTTGATGCTATCAAAAAACTTAAGGTTTTAAACATTTGTCATCACATAATTTTCAAACATTCATTACATTTATCAGTAACCTCAATTATTCAGATCAACTAGGCATCTGAAAATGACAGGAGAAGCCTTAATGCTTGAAAATAGAAAACAATCAAAATAAAGATACAATTGATCCCCTCTTTTAAAAAAAAAAAAAAGAAAAGGGACAAACCGTGTAAACACAATGACAATAATTGCTGTAGGTAGCAGAGAGACAGACTTGGCATACTTTGGGTGCACAGTACACAGTCATCTCAACAACAAAACACAACTGTAAACTTTCTCAGTCACTGAGTCAGTGACAAAAGTTGTAAAGCTTATAAAATCATCCACCTGCACGGTTTTTAACATTTCATTGACTGCATTACCAAGACAATGATCTCTGCTTGAACGTGGCAAGTCTGAGCTGGGCATAGGAAAACCTGGGCAGGATTTGCACTCTTGCTTGTTTGCTTCATCCTGGTAGTAACCATCACCACATTGCTCACAAAGCTTTGAAGCACTGTTGAAAAATGTACCAGGTCCACATGGTACTGAGGAAAAAGAAACATTCATTTTTTTCAAGAGGCAAATATTAATGCTTATGAACAAAATGCCTGCTCTTGAAGATTTACATAATACTCTCAAACATATGACAGAATAAAGACAACTGCACATTAATATGACTAATTTGGATGACTGACACTGAGAAAATGAAGATAAATCCTGTCAAGGTTTAAAAAAATTAGCTTAGCTTCATGAAGCTTCAATCTGAATCCTATCTGGAACAAATTTTTCATTAAGTTGCATTGTCTTTTGATTTCAATATATTATCATGTAAAGAGAAACATCAATGGAGAGCTTGTTTGACAAGTATTATTTTCCTAACAAGCCAGTGATTTGTTTACTTGATTTCAAACAAAATATTATAGTTTTGATTGAAAAAAAAAAGTGATGATATGTCTTGTGCAATATACAACATCAGAGCACATTTTAAGTTTCTACTGAAAATTTACACTAGAGTGTTGAGAACTAATGTAGGTTCTGAAAACTATGTCTGGAACAACTGAGCATCTTCTAATGGAGCAGATAATGGGTGTTAATTATCATCCCCCTAAATCAAACGATGGCATCAGTGAACCATCAACAGACTGTATGTAACAGTAATGCAAAATGTCTGATGAAAAGGAAATAAGTGGCTATTTTCCTTTATTTGCAAGACAGTATATGATACTGAAGCTGACATTATCATAAGAGATAGTGTTCTGGCAATAAATAATATTTTTCAGTTTTGCAGTGTTCTCTTCTCTTTGCTAAAGGTAGATAATTTTGTTATCAACGCTGTTTACAAACAGATCATACTTTATTTTGACTGAGCATGGTATCAAGTACACTGGAGGATCAAGAACCAAATAAAAAACCGTTTCATTGGTTATTGCTTCAAAAGGATAGAGAGATTCACTATAAGTCAACTCCTCCACTAGCTCAACAATGACAAGAACAATCGTGCATTCACAGAGTCAAGGAAATCTGTATATGAAGACACCCCATCTCTAGCTGCCGAGTGTACTTTCTCAATTTTGAATTGATAAAATTGACCTGAATTGCACATTGTAAGACCTATAATTCAAAAGTTTGTTATTGAACAACCTCTTAGTGAATACAGTTGTGAACATTCTCATTTGAGCAATGCACATTAAGCCTCTGAATCATTAACACTTATGTAACAATGGATAACACTGACAGATCTGTTCTGAAACATTTATTCATGTACATATACAACAAGAGCCCATAGCACAAAATGAGACCCAACAGGATGAAATAAGGCACTCATCAAATTGAGCCGATCGAGGAAATCACGTGTTTGTCAACAATGAATGAATCTTTGCCGCATTTTTTTTTTTTCTTCACCAGACCCTTCTATACCAATTTAAAAATGCATTTCAAGGTTCAATTTACTGAAACAGATCAAGTAAAAGCCCAAAACAAAAATTGTAATTTTGTGGCATGGTCTAACAAAGATAAATGGGGATTTACAAAACTGAGCCGCCATTTTCTCAATAAATTCAGCTGAAGCAACAGGTCACCCTCTAAGTCTTTATTGCCAATATCTCAACTTCTACTTAAGACATAACAACCATTTTTTCACAACTAATAGGGAATGAATCGTCTTTACAGTGGTTCCAATAACTCCATATGCTCAAAATTGTATGAGAACCTGATTTCATTGTTTCGCATCTCAAATGAAGTCTACAATGTGATACAACATGTCATAACTACACAAGGGGTAACTTTGAATGCGACTGCCCAGAGACTTTTTTTTTTCTTGTGTCTTGAGTATTTTGAGGGCTAAGACTTAAGAGTTTATTTAGGCTTCAAAATGTTTAGAAGTTCACAAATTTTTTCCCTGGGAGTATCCATAATGCTGCCAGCCAAACTACAATTAAAAACTCTACTGATGACAGATTATGGTAACATAAGAGGTTGACATGATTCAATAAAATTCAGGCAAGACTTGAAGAAGCTTACAGATGTTTCTAAGCCTGCACCATCATATGTCATTGATAAACTTACAGCAATAATTCTCTCCATTCGATAAGATTAAGGTAGCATTATCACATGAAAAACTTTTTGGAGTTATTGAATCTGAAGAGTCATTGGCCACAGTCCAAGGAAATGAACAATTTGGGTTGGTCACTGATTCAATGGGACTGAACAGAATTGTTCTCTTATCACTCAGTATTTCTGCACACTGCTGTAGCACAGTCTCATTTGCATTTGCAGCCACTGTCAGGGTAAATCCTATGCTGTCCTGAAATGTTGTATCAAAAAGTATTTCAGTGGATTCACTAGTACAAATGATAAAAGTCACGGTCAGAGCATTGACTGGAAGGAATTCTGATCACAGATTACATAGGACAAAACACAGTAGAATGATTTGATAGCAATTTGTTCCCGTGTTGGTATGTATATATTTTCTGATCTGAGACAAAGCTTAAAAAATCCTGACTCACATATCTATTTTAATGATCAACAAGATCTTTATCACAAATGTGTCAAAAGTGACTTCTACAGGACAAAAATACCCCATGAAGATTAAGTGACCTCATTTAATTGACAACCTTCACAAAATTCATCTTAAAGTTTCAGTTTACTCTTGAGAATGCATGACTGAAACTCTTGTACAATACATTTTTCATGCCTAGAGCTTTTCTAAAAGTGGTGAAAAATCAACTTAACATGAACAACATCTGATCAAATAAAACTTAGACCATTCTAAGAATACCTTGTAAGATATACAGAAGACATTCATGATCTTAAAATTTCATCCACTGGGCTTAAACTTACCGTGGAAAGGGCAACCTCTCTTAGTCTTCTCACACTTTCAACTTCAAAATCGTTAAGTTCACATTCTGAGATGGAGCTCACTCTTCTGGCTAGCTCATCACTGAATAAAGCATAACAAATGTCCTCATCAAAACTTCCAAAAGGTGGAGACAGTTTGGGTCCATCCAGATTGTACAACATGCTCACTTCAAATTCAAACCTTGGTTGAGTCAGTTCTGCAACAAATATATTACTGTTTTATATACTGCATTCTACATTATCTCCATGAGACAATATTTCATATGAGGAAAATCTGTTTCAGCATTGCTCGTTTAAATTTGAGAAAGCCATCCATTCTGTACTGATATGATTCTCTTTGATGTCCAAGAATTCGGGATACTTTCAATCTTTCATTGCTCTCTCTTCTATCCCTGAGTCCATTTTTGTATTTTTCATTCAAAATGTGCCAGCAAATTCTCTCTCTTTATATCCTGGTCCAAAATAGTGAAATAATGATGATGCACTTTCTTTGATATTTACTGTAATATGAGAGTTCACATACACCTCTACCATATTTGAGATGAAATGCAAGGCATGATCATGAATTATGTTTAAGGACTTTATAGTGTTCAATGTTTTGAAATTATATGTTTCCCAGCATCAAATAAAACAGCATCAAAATGATGTGATGCAATATTGAAAATAATTCTTTTTGGATTCATTAAGCAAGGATATACTGGAGCCCACAAGATTTACAATAAATATTTTTGTCCTGCACTTTTTAGACCAAGAGTTTGAGTGCTTCTTCTTTGTATGGCCTCATAACCTGGTGAAATATGTAAACTGACACTCAGAACTTCACAGATTGCAGTAATAGATGTTCATATCAAAAAATGGCATTTGATACTTGGCAGTCCTGTAGAGTTACACATCAGTAAAAAAAAACAAAAAACAGAGGAACTTGCTATAACATATGTATTAAACTTACTGACACAAGGTCTTAATGGAGCTTTCGCAGACCATTTTCCATTTTCACATGTGACATTCATCTGATTAGACTGATCTTGAAATAAGTAACCATCATCACAAGTGGAGGTGCATGTCATGGTTTCTGATGTACCACTACAGTGTAGATTGCCATGATCTGGTGGACTGAATGTGTCATTTCTGCAGACAGATGCTGGATAGACAGAACAGATACAAATAAAAATGTAACTCCACATCTAAGATATTGAAAATGATCTAAATTTTATGATTAGACCTCTTTTTTTTTTTTTGTCCTCACTTCTAGCCAGTAAAAACACAGTTAACAAAATGAAGCAGCTGCATCTTTAATTTCAGCAAAATGCTTGCAAAGTGTCAGTAGAGTAAATGTAGTTTAAGAATCCAACTAAACTGACCTTTCTTTCATGACAATGAAATAATTTAAGACCAAACTTGAGATCAGTGACATATGGGGCACAGAGGAGATTTTTTACAATCTGAATGCGAACAATAAATCTAAAGTGCATGATACTTAGTTTTCCTTTGGACTTACAACTTACATGTAATTATCAGAAGAAAAGCACACTCTTTTAGTAAGCCATTTTGCTTTTCCAGCCTTGCCCGTAAGGGATACACATCCCCAACCTTTATGTCCAATATGCCTTGTGGGTCCAAACTCAATGTCGCATCTCTGGAGTAAGTGTTGAGAAGTGCCTTGGAGATGTTATACTCTCCAGTCAAACTGTCTTTAAGATCTTCTTCCAGAAAAGAAGGGCATTCAAGCTCAGGAGCTGTTTGATCTGATTTTTTTTTTTTTTAGAAATCAACATTGATGTGAGAAACAATGACTATTTAACTCGTCAAACAACAAATACACCACTTACAGCAGATACAATACATTTCATAAATAACCTTATTTTGGAGCAAGCCATGCTATCAATTCCTGTAAGTTGCTAATCAATTGCAAACTATGACGAGGTATAGCAAATTTCACTCTATCAACAGAAAATGAGTAGTCAAGGTATTACATTCAGTACTGGATTCCACATCTCTTTTCCCATATTTTGTGTAAAAAACATAGAATCAGTAATTTAAAAAAAAAATGTCTTCTTCTTTGTGAGAAACCAGGCTTATATTGAATTCCAAACATATTGTTGAGGATTCATTCAGCTGACAGATGTTGAAAAACTCTTTTGCAAAAGTGTTTCAGATAACAGGTATTAATGTTGAGTAGATCTGGAAATACATAATACAGCTGGTATATTTGTTCCTTTTTTTTTTTTTATACATTCATCTGGACAGTTTGTTTCACAACAGAATGCATACATGATCTGACTACATAACAGAGTAATATTTGAAAATTTCTTGCACTTTCTAACTGAAGAAGATAATCCTTGAGACAATTCAGCTGATAAATATAAAAAACACATGAACAGCTGTCTGCCTGTGTCTTTTCACACAACTGAAAAACATGACATCTTTTGATGCTCTTCCAAGCATGGTCATATTATTTTTATGAAATTTTTAAAAAGCAATAAAACATAGGGTTTTTTTTTCTTGGACTCTTAGCGTCCCTCACTGATTTTGATTTTCTTCAGTTGTGGTCACTTCTACCACAGCTAACCTTTATTAGTCCCTTTGAGATTTATTGTATTTGAGCATAAATGAGCATTTTTAGCCTAGTATTTAATTAATCTGCTGCAGTCTAAATATAACCTGCATGACATGACGACATTCAAAAGCTGAGAGAAGTTGAAAACTTCAAGATCACCTTTCAAAGTGATATCAATTGTGCAACTGACTGTATGTTCTCTGTCAGAGGCTGAGTATTCAATTGTCATGTTTGCAGTCACAACTGAAGTCCCAGATGGAGGTCCAGAGCTTAACAGCACACAGGTAAAGTTAGAATTGTCTGTTGCTACAGGTATATCATACACCAGAGAGTCATACAAATTGAATGGTTGGAGGCTGGTACATGTTAGCTGTGGTGGCTGTGTGTCTGAAAAGCAAAGAAATACATACATAAAGTTCAAAACCTTTCTATAGGTTAGCATAATAAATGGAATGAAATAATAATACATACAAAAAATGGATGTCTTAATTTCAGAGAGTCTAAACGAATGATACTCAAATTCACAAACTTTTGTAACTTGAGGAATGAAAATAAAAACACACACCACAAGCAACAGACTGATTGGTAAAAAGTGATGACACAAGACAGTATTCAACATTCTGTATTTATAAGTCACTGATAATGCCTGGTGTGCCTGTGACAGATGTTCCATGGAGTATGGTCAATGGCCATATCACAGGTGTGCCGAAGTTTTACAAGCTTGCACTAACAATCACAATGTCAGGGGTTTTGTGACATGGTGCATAGCTCAACTCAACTACAATATGTATTCCTATGATACTGAGATTGCTCCAGTACGACAACCTTACCTTTGCAAACTGGGGGATCACCAGTCCAGCTCGCTGAGCCATTCTGATATGCACAAACCAATGTATCATTCGGAACAGCAGTGAAACCTGGTTGTTCACATTTATAATGAACAGACTGGCCTATCTCATAGCTTGAATCCTCAGCCTGATAAGTGCCAGCCCTCGTCCCTGGATCCGTGCATCGAATGCCTAAGCGAAGAAAATTTTTGTTTTCAGTAATCTATTGTCAGTTTTGCATTCTATATGAGCAAAACAATTTCAAAAAAGCAGTACATGCTCTAGTGCTTGAAAGTGAAAAGTTATAAAGCAGTATGAAGAAAGTCTGAAGAATACTGAGGGCCATGCACCACAAGAGAAGTATCTATATGCATTAGGCCAGATAAATTAAAAATATACATCAAATTTCATCATAATTTCCTACCATTTTTATTAAGTATATTTATCAAGTTGGTAAGAAAACTATTTAAGACTGTAACATACACATTTTTATATCTAGACATCCAATGATGCTTATAAAGTTATTCCTATTTCAGTAAACTGTTTTTCTTTTTTTTTTTTTGTTTGTCTTTTTTTAGGTTTACAAAGATAATGAGGAAACAAATACTGACAAATACCTTCACAAAAAAGTGTTCCATAACCCCAGCGTCCATTCCCCTCACACATAACTGTATCATTGCCCAAAGTTGAATTTCCTTTCTTAAAGAAGCCTAGACTTGTGTCACAACTGAATTCAAATGAGCTTCCATAAGTTGTGCCCAATACTGCACCATGATTTGCCCCTGCCAAAGTCCATGGATCACCACAATCCACTTCTGTAGTAAAAAATATCAAATCATAAATAAATATGTGGAGATATTGCAGGAAAACAAACAAATCTTTAACTTATTATCATTCAAATATTGAGTGTTCACTGTAGTGAATTTCTTGAAACAGATTCAATTCTCTCCATTTGTCTTGCGCCGAGGGCAAATGAGTCCCAGGTCACTCCGAGCGAGTTCAAGTCACAGCCGTTTGTACTTTTTTCACCATTTTCCAACTATGATACCAAAATATGTTGTTTTCAGATAAAAAAAGGTTAAATTGATGTTTTGTGAAAAAAAAATGGTAATCTTAGTCGGAAAGTAGTTAAACAATGAAAGACAGCTGTTTAAGACTTAGATGGGTCCAGCAGAATAGGATCTAATTTTTGTATGAATACTGTAAAACCTGAGACATCCTCTCTAGCCTGTTTCACATAAAGTAGAAACATTAACGAGACAAAACAATAATAATAATGATACATAGCAAACAGATTGTGTAACTTAAGTTTTGGACTACATAACTGTTCTCTATTAAGTTGTCAAGATTTTTATCACTAATAATATCTATATAACTGTTCCCTAATAAGTTGTCAAGATATTTATCACTAGTATTCAGATACATCATAACAGCTTAACCCCTTCTTGACGCAAGGGCAATTTGTTTTTAATTGCACACTATTTTTACCCCTTTTTCCAGTCCCAGAGACGCTTGGTATTTGGTGATCAAAAAAGTAAGGTATCCTAATATTTGTTATGTTGTGGCTTTTGAAGCAATTCAGATCAAGCATATCTTATATATTTCAAAATGCATATAACTGACAATTGTATCTGCAACTGGTTGGTAGATTTAGATTTATTACCGAATTTACAGTATCACCCACTGCACCTGTGTCAGTGAAGTCTTGATGTAAAACATTATCATTGACTTTCAGATGTTCTTATTTACATTCAGAATCTTTATGGTATGATTCATCAATGCTCTCATCATTCAAGAGATGCTGTGAGTGTGGTGATAAAATGGTTTTCTAGGAGCCTGAGTTAATTGAGTCTGTGTAGGCTAAAACTGAGCAAATGCAATCAGTTCATCTGTTATTTAACTGTGGCCTGTCAGCCCTTTCAGAGGGACTAGCTCAGCTCAGGAGATCAATTTTGATTTGTTAGACGCTTTCTGCAGATCCAACAAAACCAATCTTTAAAAAACAAAACAAAAAAAAGCTTATTTGTTCAGAAATCATATTAAAAGAATTCAGTTCTACAGCCAGCTTGAAGCTAGCAGGTCTCTTCTGATTTGTATCAAGAACAAACACTGTAGTAAATGATGGTAAATCATTATAGACCTGGCTGCTTCTGCAGCATGACAAATGGTGGTAGTAACCGCATCATCATTCCTAGTATATTAAACAAATGTCAAATGGTGTTCTTGAAGGGATTAAATTATAAATTGTGTTAAATATTTTTTTTTTTTTAACCTGGACATGTATGGTTATCTCCCTGTAGCACAAATGTTCCAGGATCATCTGTTGTTGGTGCACAAATCATTGTTTTGCTGATATTCTGAGGAGAGCCACTGGCATCAACTGAACCACAAACAATTGTCAGAGAAGTCCCTGGATCTATGGTGGCTGAGTCTGGCACACGCATGACTTCAAGTCCTCCAGCGGGTGGGACATCACAAACTAATTCTGATAAATACAAACAAAAATACAAAAGCGAATTTTTTGACTGCAAAACTGACTGTTGATTTCTTTCTTTCTATTGAGAATCCAATACATCAAACAACTCAAAAAATTTCAATACAAATCAATTTTATTCCACTGATTTTTTATTCCAACATTCTATAACAATGGCCCTTTATCCCTCTCTGTTTTCTATGCCTTTCAAGCTAGTTATGTAAAATTCCAAAACGTCTATAACAAATATCAATAAAACAACAACAACAATAACAACAACAACAACATAAAAAAACAACAACAAACAAACAAGAAAAGAAAAAAAAAAAGAAGGACACAATTAAATATCACTTTCAGGAAACTATGCTGGTCTGCCTCTGCACTCAAAGGCAAATGATACAGATAGTATCTCATTACATTAAAATAAAAATGTTCATTTCTAGTGTCTCATGAGAGAAAACTTTTACAGAGGTACAAGCAACTGCAATGTGAGCCTAGAAAAGAAATCTTAACTATGTTCTCAAGAACATCACCATTACCAAAAACATTCTCATTCATGTGATCAAAATCAGTAAAACAGATAAATTTTAAACATGACAAAATATTAATAAATGAAGAAAAAAAGAAATATATCTCATCTGATCAACATATAAATTAACTTTACCCCAGAATGACATGCTGTAAATGGCTTTTATAATCCATCTGAAAAATCATCTTTATAGGATTTACAAGATGGCACTTACTGCTACAATTTGGAGTTCCTCCTTCATACATCCAAGTTCCGTCCTCACCACAGATTGCCACTGATGACCCTTCCAGTTTGTATCCATAGTCACAAAGAATTTCAACACTTTCATTGTACAGAAATCTGGTTCTGTTTGTCAGAACTCTTCCACTACTTGGTGGGGATGGAGCAGAATCACACACCATCTCTGATAAAAAGAAAAGAAAACATCAACTAGTATTACCTGGCATTAAATTGAACTCCTATTATTACATAATACTACAGCTTTCATTTTATTCCTTCTATTATCCAAAGATCTTTCACAAACCATCAATTCATCAGTCTTCACAACTTATCATTTGATAGAATGTAATGATATTTCTCGCAACAAAATCAAATACAGATCTTGAAATTTCCCACTATATCTCTCGACAAGTCTCTCCATATCAATTACACCTACATTTTTTGTTTTTGTTGTTAAATTTCATTCTTAAATGGAATACTGAAAGCCCTGAAATTCAAAAAGGAAAACAAATATAGTTCATACAAAACTTCTGAAGGCAATAAATGTAACAAGGTCTTCATAATGAAAGGAACTGTCCACTAAGAAAACAAAGTGACTGGGATTTACTGAGAGATGTTGGGGGGAAAAAAGTTATTAAATAAATAAAATAAAAATTTGAAAAGTGATATAAAAATAATAAATAAAAACAGGACATTTAATATGATACAGAGTTTTCAAACAAAAAATAGATATTGTGAAAGATTTTGAACGAAAAAAAAAAGAACAAAGAAGAAGGCTGTCAAATCTGCAAATTTTCAAACAGATGAGATGAGACACTAATCATAAATAAAAGTTTGAAAGAAAAAAATGTGAGGGGAAATTTTGCTGAAAAGCAGAGGTGCCATCAGTGCCTGAAGAATCTACCAGAACTTTTTTTAGATGTCAAAGATGTCCATGAAGAAACTGTCAATTACAAAAATAACAGGCATCTGAATGCTGAGCTGCGCAGGCTTGATAGACCATGCCATGAGCTTTACTTCAGACACACTAAGCAGAAAGTTCAGCCGTGAACATTCAAATAGGGCTGAAAGGCCAAAAACATTTCACACTAGGCCAATATCAAGATTGGACTCTATAGGTCTAAAATAACATTAGATAAAGATGGATAGGTGCACTGTGGAAAAGAGGAAGGGACAGGCAATCTACACTTCAGATGACATTGACAAAGATACATAGATCTATAATATTTTGTGCACTGACGGCCAGCATCAGAATTGGTTCACCAGATCAGACACTTGCAGGCAAAGGTCCAGGTGAAGAAAGGGGTGCAATTCATAAATGATGTATGTGCACAAATCACCATGCACTAGTTCCTGGATAAGGTAGATCTATATGACTCTTGCATAGGTACTCACAGTACTAGAATACCTGAACTCTTATGCCTCATATACTGTATGCTCACCAACAGAGGCCTTGGCAGTGGCTTTAAACAGGTTCACCATTCATAGCAAAACACTATTTTCAACAAGAAACGTAATCAAGAATATATCTATTCAATGGCAGCTGAAATGAGATGAAGCAGGAATAGTAAAAAAGAAAAACGGAAAAGAAAAATACTGAAATGGCAGAATTCATTCAAAATAGATTGAACATGGACACTTCTGTTCTCTCCGGAGAAAGCAGGAAGGCAGGCTGATATGCCAAGAGAGGAAGGGAAGGCATGGCTGTGCAAAGTGTTAAGAGTTATAGATCTGGATTTGATTCAGTGTTGACAATCTGCCCATGTCAAGTGGAATCCGTTGTGTGATGGCATATGCAAAAAAAATGTCATTACAAAGTGGCAAATTATTACATGAGATATTGGTAGAGGCTTGTAATCTTGCCAGCAAAGGTGTCAAAAATTACATCAGCCCATCTACCAATGGGCTAAAGTGAACTGTATCTTATTCCATATTCACATCATGTCTCCAAGCAATCTACAAATATACTCCATGCTTTGTCAAATTCAAACTTCACATATTTCAGTCTCGCATTTAATTACTTCACATATAATTTTCCCAGCATCGCCAGTACACAGAGCAATGATTTTGCCAAAACTTTTGAAGCATATCACCAAATGCTGGAATTCCTTGTAAATGTTTGAAAAATGGCAGCTCTGAAAAAAGAAACATGATGAAAGAATGGCGTGTTCATATTGATCCAACAGCAAGTACCCAAAAGTTCTTAACTTTTTTTTAATTTCATACCCAACAATGGTTGTTCATGGAACAAGTCTTCATTTTTGATAGGCCAGAAAGCCAATGTAAAAAAATATAAATCATATATTTAAGTACAAAAACATTTCTATTTTTTGTTGTTTTCTTTCTTGTTGTTGTTTTGTTTTGTCACTGAAAAGCGTAGTCAAAATTAAGTTTGCTGACTCAAGAATATTATCTGATCAGAATTTTATTTTTAAACAAACAACACAAATCGCTTTCTACATATCATACATACCAACACATGTGTTGTTCAGAAGATAAATATCTCCAGGTCTGAGCCCACTTTCACCCTCTGGGATGAAAAAACCATTGGTACCATTTGTTTCAAAGAGCGTATAGCCAGCATCACATGAGCACTGATATGGAGGGCTGTTTGCACATTGGTGGTCACAGTGTTTCAGGTCACACTCTGGTATAGCTGCAAAAATAAAACAAATCTTGATCATTATAACAAAACCATTATTCTACATACGGATTTCATGCTATTTATTGCATTCTTGATCCACAGGTGTCACCTGTATTTTTATTTTAATTTATATGCACACAGTGTGACTGTAGGAACAAAGTCAATTTCAATTACTCATCATTTATAAATCTGCAGTAAAACAGATGGAATACGCCAAAATACAACTAAGAGGTTTTCCATCCTGAAGGAAACCACCAATACTCCTCTTTCAAGATTATAATTATTGCAATGTTGAAAGGAACCACCATGAGCAAGAACAATGGCACTGACTGGCAAGATGTTTTTTTAATGCATTTTGTCTGAAAAAAATACAATCCAAAATCATTCCAAAAAAAGTGTCTCTTACTTATTATTCTATTTTATATAACAGTGTTTTACTTAAAACATTTACACATGATCTACATTTCAATCTCTCTTACTTAAATAATGTTAATTATCTCATGCGTGATTTTAATGCATTCTACATCTAAAATGAATGTAACTAGTGTTACATGGGATATACTACTTTAAGTAAATCCTATCATCCACATAAAGTTCCAACAGAATCATTGAAGATTGGATGACAAGCCTGAACAAAGAACAGTAAAAAGCACACAAGAGTGGCAGATAAAAGAGAGGCTGTGGCAATGTCATTCACTTATGTCAGTGGTACCACAAGTGAAACTTAAGTGGCACTAAATCTATAAATAACAACTGACCCATTTTGATCTCATTGTTTCGTAAGATAGTGACACCGTGATCGAGATAGCTCACAAGTCTTTTACGATAGTTCCTTTCAAAGAGATCAACTAATTAAATGTAGTCTTAAAGAATTAACCTCCTAATCCTTCAAGCAAGAAAATTAGCGTGTAACAAAAGTGACAGAGATATACTGACAGCTTCACTTCTGTTGCCCTCAGACAGAAAACACATATGCATGAAAATTAAAATTTACATGAGAGAAAAAAAAATTTAACTTAATTATGACACAACATATTTGAAGATATGCCTATCAAAACTCTTCAAGTCAATCACCTTTTAGAACCCTATCTTTTGACAGCTTATGTTATCTATTGAGTGAATAATCAAGGTATAACTAAACAAAATGTGTTTTGTCCCAAGATCCAACAGACATTTTGTACATGTGACACATGTGACAAAAAAATATACATGCTATATGTGTGTCTTAACATCATCTGTTTTCCCTAAAAAATTATGATAGAAGAATACAAATGGTTATTTAGATTTTATATCATGAAATGTAGTGTACAAGTCTTAATGTCACTTTCTAACAAACATTGGCCAAGTCTGATATAGATCTAAGAAGAATGATAAAGTTAAAGTTGAAACAACTGATAGAAGAGAAAAACACTGTTCAAATTAATTTCTAAAAATGCATTAAAACACATAAATTATTAAGCATCCTTGAAGATTCTGCATGAGAGATAGGGAAGCATATGAAGCGGAGTGGATTAGGTGAGGTGACTGACTAATCAATGGCACAATTTGGCTTGTTGACGGCCAGATTGGCCCAAACAACACCTTAGACGGAGGGAGACAGGGGGACTGCCAAGTTAGGGAACAGATAGGGATTTTCTTTTTGGCCTCTTTTTTAATTTCAGTTTTTCTCAAAATTGATAGGTCCTCTACCACATCGGATATTTTTTTGTTTTTCATCATCAGACAGGATTTTTTTTTAACCAACAAATCACTGAGATGACTTCCCTCTGGATGTTGAAAAGCCAAACATATACCAAAATCATGTATCCATCACATTTACTCTCATCTTAAAAAGAGAATACATGTAACATTATCATTGGAAACATCGATGAGTATCTCACTTTAATGAGGCAGTCCTGAAGCAGTTTGTATTCATAAAAAAAAAGAAATTGAGTCATGGTGTTACACCCATGATACTTATATAACAGCTATTGGAATTTTATTAAATTAGATATTTTGATTCCAGAAAAGTGAATACATTCTTATGATTTCATAATAAATTGTTGCAAATTATGAATTGTAAAAGGGCTGTATCAAATTTACTGTCACAGTGTAGCTCAAGTTACATTATGAGATGCATCAGTTTGAAGCTGAAATTTGTCATGAACCTAGAGGATGCTGCTGCTTCCTCTGTGAAATCATCAATGGCAATGGTTAAGCTAAGTCTGTGCCAAGTTTGTGCATTTAAATTAAGTCACAAATTCCACAAAGTTCGTACCAGTATTAAATACAAAAATCACTCAACTATAGAAAAGATGTTCTAGTTATATTTCCTATATTTACCAGTCCAGGTTCACTTATCAGTTATAATATTAGAATATGTCCATTGCAAGGACAAAAATGTTCAGATCTGACACTGACCTGTGCAGTTGCCTGGGCTTCCTTCAAAACCTTCTGCACAGACACAGTCATAAGATCCTTCTTTGTTAATGCAATTTTCGTTAGCTCCACATGGGGATGTTGGAAGACATTCATCCTCATCTGAAATTTGAATAATGAAACGTTTAGATAACCCATGACTTCATAGTAAATAATGGAGTTCTGCCAAATCTTCTGTGAGACAAACTAAGTTCCGACAGAGCAGCTCAATTTATTGCTTTAGAAGGATCAGCCAGCATTTTAAATGTCAATCAGTATTTAATTTTACCAACTGGCAAAATGAATTAAATATATGATTCAAAATTGAGGAACATTTCTATGCTACATGAAAACAGATCACCTCAGATTTTCTGAAAATAAGCAAGTGTTACTTGGTTGTAAAATGGCTTCTCAGAGTAGCTTTTCATTATTTTTGAGGAAGTGGGGTCTTCTTTATCTGAGCTAAAGGGATAAAGTAAAAGATCCAATACAGTTAAAGTAAGGATCAAATATCTAAGTGATCTCAAATTTTTTGTTACTGTTTCAAGATCTTAGACAACAATCAGGAGATTACTGCTAAGTTTATTATGCTCAAAATGTGAAAAATGTCAGCATATAAATGTGTCATTCATTTATTCCATTTTTCCTGTGAGATTCATATGTATATTCTAATCCATTTTTCCTGTGATTCACCATAAGATCAGTACTTGAATTATGTCAGCATAAAAAAGATTCAATATACATTTTACTTAATTTTTCATCTAATTAACTCTTAGATCACTGTTTGAAAATTACAACCACCTAAAAGATATACATGAAAATTGTATTCCATTTTTTCCCCTGACTGATCAGTATTTGAAAAAATGCCAACATAATAAAGAGTCATATGTACATATTTCATCCTTATTTCCCCTGATTGATTTTAAGATCTCCAGAGCTCAGTTCTTTGTTGTTCTATCTCCACTTTTGGAATATTTGGAATTATATAGGTCATATGAAAGAGGGGTAGTAAATCTACCATATAATGCAATTATTTCATGGATAACTTGCCCAAACAGATAGATTTTGAAACTCATTTTGTCCTATTTCCTTTGTGCAAAAACAGCAGCTAAACCTAAAACTTCAAATTTTTCAAAGTGTGGAAAATGGAGATAGAGCAACAGAGAAGGAGCTCATGATCTGTATTTCAAATATGCCACCACATAAAGGGTTGACATGCAGATTTTATTTCTCTCCATTGATTTTGAGATCAATATTATTATTTTTTTTTTTGGATCAAAAGATCATTCTTTATATTTGAATAGCTGAAAAATAGGACTAAATGTGAGAAAAATGTCAATATTTTACCAACATTTCTTTTTTTTTTTTTTCTCACATTGATATCAGTGTTTCTAAAAGAAAATTTTTTTTAAAAATCACAAAGCCTGTCATCACAGTGTTATTATTTTTCTCCTCAGGTAAAACGAAGATTTTCTACATTTCTGTATTGAGGTAACCTCCTTCAGGAGGTTGAAAGATGTATAAGGAACGTACATTTCTCCAGTTCAGGATTTTAACAGATGAGAAATAAAGTTGCAAAAAAAAAAAGAAACAAAAAAATTAAAAAATTAAATATGATGTTATTATCTGGAACAGCCCATTAATCCTGATTTCAAGTAGGCCATCTATATCAAATATGAGCTGAATAATTAACAAAGCTGGCATTTAATACACGGGAATCAGACTAAAACTGTCAAACACTCAATAAAAATTAACTTCTATATACAGGATTTTATTAAATTCAAAATCTTGAAACGGTAGCCTAAGCTGTTGGATATATTATTCAAAATTATAAATATGATTGAAAAATTCAACTCACTTCAAAATTCTTCATATTGTTTTTCCACTTTTTTGATGTATTTGATTAGTTGCCGGTGGACAGTCATCTTAATTTTAAGATATTTTTTGTAAAATGAACAAAAATACATAATATATTCCTTGATGGGTATAATATAAGCACCCTGTGTGATTTGCTTTCATGTGTATCTAACCTTCGCTGAAACACTTCGGCTACTCAGTATCTGAAATCTGGTCCTCATAACATGTAGCTGTATTTATTAAATTTTTGGGTGCAATAAAAATTTGCTAAGAGACAAAGTATGAAAATTGCAAATAAAAAAGTTCCCTATTCTGTGCCAGACCCACCACTACAGCTGCAATTGGACTATACCTCAGATGTAAATCATACTAAGCATTACTAACATAATACATGTATTTCTATCAGTTATTGGTCACTGCTCACTTATTTTGCTTCAGTCATTATTCACAATCCTAAGATACAGTATCCTTTGTGAAGTGATCCTGAAATATTTGTTTGTGCATTCATTGAAGCAATTTTCTTTTTCTTTTTTTTTTTTCATTAATTTTCATTTTATGGTTGCATTATCAATTTATCTGTGAGCAACTGTGCTTTTCATTTTTTTTTTTTTTTCTTAATCTTATTTTAGAAAATGTCAATAACAAAAGTATCATCAAGATAAATGAGAACTAGAACCATTTTGTTATGAATTGCCTACACTGAGGATTTTAAATTTCTGCCTAATAAAACACACGCATGAGAAAATGAGTATGCTAATGACTTATTCTTAGGATCCTTTACATGGTTTGAAATTAAGATAACTATATTACTGATTCAGCAGATGAATTTTAACTGCTGCTGGATTAATTTAGAAATGTATCTGTCTTACCAACACAAAACTCATTTGTCCAGTCCAGATGTCTATCTGCATTACACGTAAAAGGTTGTAGGCTGAGAGTGGTTCCATTTATCACAAAGCCTGGATCACATGTCAATGTAACTGTTTCTCCAAAAAGTGGTAAGCGATTTGATGAATTGGAAAATTCCCCAAATTCCATCTCAGGCAAAGAGCAAGTCAATTCTGGTGACGAAATAATACAAAAAAAATAAAATAAGCAGAGAAACATATATTTATCCAGCTATGTTTACTTACAGTACTTCACAAATTGATCATGTAACATTCACTTTTTTTTTTCTTTTAAACAGAATCATAATATATCTTTAGACCTTGATGTTATGATCCCATATTGCTTCTGCTGAATAAGAAATCTCAGTCTGACACAAGTATCTACAAAAAGGTTTTCAATCCTCTGGGAAAAAAAAGACAAATTATTATTGCTTAAATATACTTATGGGCCTTTCAAATTGTCTTCCAGATATTAAAAACCTTGGTAGATATATTCACTTACTTTCACAAGATGGCATCTCATGTGACCAACTTGTATTAGCAAGACAAACGACCTGGTGTGATCCTATCAAATCATAGCCTGGGTCACAGAAATATTTTAGCACTGTGCCAGGTGGCAGTCCTCCATGCATCATGCT
>JBCAUA010204030.1:0-21124 GCA_038406235.1 Peronia verruculata | reverse complement strand
AAATTTTTTTCTAAATTATTGTGTTAGTTGCCGGTTGGACAGTCTTTTTCTATTTTATAAAATGATGATGATGATGAAATATCACTGCAGATCTGAAAACACAGGATTTTTTTTTTTCCTTGGAATATTCACCAGATTGGAGCACTCGTTAGATTACCCATTTTTCTTTCAGCATGAACCAGAGATTGCAGTGCAATTATTAATCATTCCCGTGGCTCGGGTGATCCCAGTGCGCCTGATTGAGTCATGGAAGAACACGTTAATTGAGAGCGGGCAAATGAAAAAAGAAGAGGAGAACGCAAGAACGCAGTGTATACGGGTAGGTCAGCGCACAAAATCCATTGTCGATTATTAAAGCCCAGAAGACTGGAAGTCATAAAAAAGATCGATAGACCGCCCTGAGTTCCGTGGCCCAGGCCACCACCCCTGGCCCTGGGTTAATTTGGTCAGTGAGCAGTCAATGAGGATGACCGTGGCATTAATGAAATTGATAGAGTAATAGGAGTGAGGCGGAAGGTAAGGGCAGGGATGATTGAGGAAATAACAGAATGATGATAGGGACAAAGAAAGACAGAAAGACAGACAGACAGAAAGAAAGAAAGAAAGAAAGAAAGAAAGAAAGAAAGAAAGAAAGAAAGAAAGAAACTACGAGCTGGCACGGGAGGGGGGGAGGGAGGCGGTGAGAGCGGAGATGACAACGACATCAATCATCAATAGTTGAAATGCTTGTCAACATGGTTGTTGATGTTGTGTTGTTATTGTTGTTATTATTGTTACTGTTGTTTTTGTTTTGTTGTTGCTGCTACTGCTGTTTTGTTGTTTTCATCCTCGTTGTCAGTGTTTTGTTATTGTTATCGTTGTTGTTGTTATTGTTATCATGTACAATTGCAATGTGTTTTGCCTTCTCTTCGCTCAACTGACCTCATCTCTGACACCAAACTGTCTAGATCAAGATGTCCAGGTCAAAATCACTGAAATTTTCCATCCCCATCTTTCTTGACTTTCAATTTTTAAAAAAAACGAAAGAACGAACGAATGAAAGAAGGAAAGGGCAGATAAATAAATAAATGTTTACATAAAATGTATGTAAACAAATAAAACAAAAACGTATGTATGTAACCAAAGAAACACCATATATTAAAGCAAAGTTCGTCACGAACTGGAGTCAAAATATTGAACTACACGATGTTCATTAAAAAAAAAAAAAGATCAGGTTTGGCAAACTTTGCTTCAGTAGAAAATGGGTGTCGTATTCCTATTTACATCAGAAGCGATAAAAAAAGTATTATTATCTCAAAAAAAGATTAAAATAAAGCTTTAAATAAAACAGTAATTTTGCAAAAATGAAATGTTTGACTACGATCTGAAAAAAAAAAGCTATATACACTTTATTCAAAACAACTTCCTTTCTGTCTTTCTCTTTCTTTCTTTATTTATTTGAAGATCACTGAAGACATACACAAGACAAGATAATAGCATCCAAATATTTAACTTACAATCTTCGAGAGAAAAACAAAACAAAACGCTTTTTTTTTTTTCTTCAATTATATCGGTACACAACCTATGGGGACTGACAAAAGGGTGGGGGGTAGGGATGGGGGGCGTGGCCCTAAACAGATCGATAAGAGTAACTGTCTAAGGTTTCAGCGTGCCCTGCACGTGTGTTCAAAGTGAGTCGGTGTCTATTGTCCGCCCGGAGGCAGCAAGGAAATGTAGTATTGATTCTCCCTTCCCCCGGCTTTGTCAGGCCAGGTAAGCAACTCAACCCTGGTTGGCCGTTTACAAGACAACCGCTCACGGAGATAACAGGTGTAAGGGGAGGACCGATGGTGGGGGCAAGGAGCAAATTCTAGCCTAGGAAAAAGAGAGAGGGGGGGGGGGTGGGAGGAAGGAACAGAGAGTGGTTGAGAAGGGAGGGGAAGAAGGGCGGAGGTGAGCAGGGAACGTCATGTGATTGTTCTTTTTGTTTCCTTCACTGTCTAAATCATACAAAATCTTACGAGGCTCTGATAAATTAATGAGTAAAATTTTTATTACTAAGGTATTTTATTTTATTTTAATTTATCTTACCTTGATGACCAATTTAAAAACAAAATCACAAAGCAGGTCAAATGTTGATCAAAATAAACGTTAACAGAAGATATTGTGAAGGACATAATGGCAAGGGCGAAAAGAGCTACTCGCTGTCACTGATGTTATTATTATCGTCGCTGTTATCATGTTGTTTTTCTTTTGTGTTTGTTTGTTTGTTTGTTATTTCTGCAGCTTCTACTGTTGTTGTTGTTGTTGTTGTTGTTATTGCTTAAGTCTTTGAGATATTCTTTCTTGCATTCCTGGTGGTAAAATTACTGCTGTCGCACGTGAACTGACGTAATGATGATCTGTAAACGTTCAATATTATGATCGTTGACAGATTCTTTCCAGTCTAATCTCTCACTTCGCGAGTAGCCTACTGCTATATCTGCCGATAGATTTCTCTGCTCTGAGGGACAGCGAGCTGGTCAACTATAAGAATAACTTCGAGGACATATAAAATCAAAATGGAAAGGGGGGGGGGGGGGTCCTAAAGAGAATAAAACATGTAAAACTCATAACACTTGATTTCTATTTGTGTATGTGTATATGTTAAATTGTTTTGATTTTGTTTGTTTGTTTGTTTTTGATTTGTATTATTGTTATTATTATTATTACTATTATTTAGTTCGAATCCTCTTCAACTTCTCCCACTTGCATGCTTCATAGATAAGATCTCCATTCAAATAAAGTTACTCCGAGGGATGTTCTCAAATCCAATTAACATTTTTGTCTCGAATCACTTTTCTTATACAAACTTTCTTTCTTGAGCTAAACCAGACGTTGGCAAGTTAATTTAACTCTATTACAACGAAGTACATTTAGAAGTGAATTTTAATTTAGATAACTTATGGTGAGATAATAGAAATTTCTTGATGTGCAGCAACGATTTGTAATGCCCTAAGGAGTAATACGTTCCTGAAAATACTCACGTATTCTGTCCCGTGATCTATGATTTCTATGCCATTTGGCTGACATTTACATGTACATCAAAATACAGGTTTCATTTCAGATCAGATAATGCTTTTGACGGCTAGAATCGACGAGAATATTTCGTTGTACGCGAAGAAAGAGTGCATGATAAATTGCAAACATGCACTTATTGCGTACGTTGTGTGCGAGTTCATTCCGTTTGTTGAAAGATCAGCCTTTTTTTTTTTTTTCCTCTGTCCTTCGACCTTCTCTCCCCTTAACTTTTTATGTTAATCCTTCTTTTATTTTCTCTTCATCATCGTTTTTGTCAATCTTTCTTTTTTGTTAATCTCTCTTCAAGTGTCATCTCGCCTTTTTCTCGATCTGGGAAAAAAATCGATATATTTATTTATTTAGTTTGCTGATCCTGTTTTTTCATTAGCTTTCCTGTGGCTGTTTCTAGCATCACCAGTTTTCTCTCCTCTCCCCATCTTTATTTAACACCTACAGCAGTTGAGTGCGCCGTTTTCCCTCTAAAATAAACATTTAACACTTAGTTTCCCACGCCTCCGCTTCCTTACCTGGCGTGTAAGCTCGGTATTTTATTGCCGGAACGAGGTGTTAAGACAACTGTTACAATGTTATAACCTGCATACGGCGAACGGCTAAAACATAAGGATATATCCCAGCAGGTAGGACCAGGTGGCTCATTTCCCATACCTCACGCCCCGCCAAATGATTGTTAGGACGTTTATTTAGGGCCCAGGGCATTGTTGTATAATCCCACGAAACAAATATAGACATGTTATCAAACAAATAAAATCAATAGATAAGAAAATTAGACAGATTTAATGCACATTTATATATGTCAGGACACGAAATGTTTTCGGACCGGATTTTTCCATCGATAAAGGTAAAGACGTTCGTTTCCTACGTCTACAAGCAGTGTTATGGGTAGGCCTCTTCCTGGTCTATTAATCTCCCTCCTCTGATTTTCTGCAAAATCCTCTAAATCTGTTTACTTTCCGCCGGGTATATTCCATAGTTTCGTTTAGGAGATAAAAACACCAAAAATGAACATTTTCTGTTAAAGAAGTCAGTCGAAGATCAAGTCATGGGCCATCGAGTGCAAACTTTATACCTTGTTCATCTTTCCTCCTCCGCGTGACTGAGACCTTAAACTGTTGTAAGTACCAGCAAGTTTTAAGAGAGATGAATGGTACAATTATGGCACAGCCAATAGAACGCTCGAGAAGCCCAAAGCCGAATAAAAAAAGAGAGAGAGAGAGAAAGAAAGAGAGAAAGAAAGAGAGAGAGAGGTGGGGGAGGGGGGATTAATGGAACGCGCGAAGACTCAGACAGACAAGTAAAGCCTGGTCCTAGTGCGGCTACAACATCTCATCAGACACAAGGTGGACAAACACGGACAGCCAAATCCACTGTCAGATAATCCTTTTTTCAAACAATAAAGAGTTCTAATCATATTATTGAATCGATATGGGATACACATGTAGGTGGTAGATAAATATAGCGTGGCTAGAGCCTGGGACTGACTCTCTGGCTCGCTGGTTTATGTCTCTGGACATGATATATGAAGTAAACGCTTGACGCTATGATTCGTTGTGCTGTCTTATTTGGCTTGTCATAATTTTCTATGGATAGGTCGTTTACATCCTCCCATTTCCTCATTACTGTAGCTAAACGCCAGTAACTGTGACTGATGTAGATATGGCCATTAACTTTGCATAACAATTAGGGTGTAAAAGCTCTATGAATTGTCAAAACTTTACAAAAACCTTCGGCAGTTCACCAACCTTTTTTTTTTTTTTTTCTCGCATTGCTTACTGAAATCGACACTGGTATTATAGGCTCTCTCTTTCTTTCTTTCGATTGCTGTCAAATAGCTACATTTCTCTTTTTCCTCCGAGATGTCATATTTTCTGTCTATTCTCCCATCCTCTCTCCATATATTTTGGTGAAGACGCTGAACTTAGTACAGGCGGTTTACGATAAAGATATATGAGGCAGTTAAAATCTCCCCGAACTTCATTCTGACACGACAGTTTTATAGCTGTCATTAACTATCAGACTTAGGAAGTACAATATGGCAGAAATGTATCATTTCGTGAAACTAATTTTCTTCTTCGACAAAGTTTCATTTTATTTCATATCGATCTAGTGCGTCTCTCAGATCTCAGATTGTCTTCCACGGTCTCTGCCCAAGAACAGTTTGCGCTTCCTTACCGGAGGCTCATACATTACTGATGTTTTGACCGTTCAATTACGAGGGCTTGGAACGACAGTATTTAACAACTCTAAATCAGCTGGCTTGCTGGGGTTTTATCTTTAGACATTACTTCCCTGGGGCAGAAAGGCATTTGCTGTTTTTATCCAATGAACTGGAGGGGGAACATTTTTCCAGAGGGTGATCCATCTTTTGGAAGGTTTTCCTATGGCACCTTACAGACTCTACAGCCATGAGGAGTTTCTCTGCTGTTTGGTTATTGTTGATGCTGTTGTTGCTGTTGTTGTCGTCGTCGTCGTCGTCGTCGTCGTCGTCGTCGTCGTCGTCGTCGTCGTCGTCGTCGTCGTCGTCGTCGTCGTCGTTGTTGTTGTTGTTGTTGTTGCAGAGATAGTGCCAAGTTGATGTTCAAAGTTCTGGTTGAGGTTCACACATTCCACCGATTGACGTGCACTGATATAAGTTAAACTTCACCTAAAAACATGAGAAATTTCTACTTGAAGATTGAAAGAGGTAGAAAAATCAAACAAGCAGAAATAAAATAAAAAGGAAACTAAAGAAAAACATACTAACAGAGTAAAACAAAAATGTACATAGATTCTATCGCTACCTATGAGTAAAACTATGCCCTCTATCTTAACCAAAACAAAACAAAAACAAAAAACAAAAAATGAGAAGCTATTTGCTTTCGGGTGTGGAAGGAAAGAGTCACTTCAATTTTCATAATATTTCTTTTTCACTAAGTCGCCTCCGGTAGATATGGTACATACAGAAAATGAGATTTTCAAGAGGAAGACCATTAGGTAGGAAGAACTGATAACAGCAATCCTCCTCACTCCCCCCCTCTCTCTCTCTCTCTCTCTCTCTCTCTCTCTCTCAGGCCAAGGTCTTGTCAGTACTCCTTTTGCTAAGATCATTAAAGCCAGGTCGTGTAGTCTCTTACTAGTTGTTCTTCTCCGTACATGCTGGCTGTTTATTTTTTTACAGATAGTGCACGAGGAAACTGTTGTTCTCACTGATGGTGGCTATTTCTGACGTCATTAAATCCAATCTGTTCAGTCTTTCGCATGGTTGTTTGATCTTGGAAATTATTGTTCATATTTTTGTTGCCGTTGTTATTGCTGTTTTTCTTGTTCTTCATGTTCTCCTTTTCTTTGTTGTTGTTTTTTTTTTGTTGTTGTTGTTGTTGCTGTTGTTACTGCTGTTGTTCTTGTTCCCCTTTTTACAGTTGTTTGCTGTTGTTGTTGTTGTTGTTGTTGTTGTTGTTGTTGTTGTTGTTGTTGTTGTTGTTGTTGTTGTTGTTGTTGTTGTTGAAAATGTGGATTACCACTTTCATTCTCTGCATGCCATGGTACAAGAGACACCTGAAAACGGTTTTAGAGAGCGATATTATCACATGGAGATCTTAATTGTTCCCTAATGGAGTCAGGTTAGGCATACAGACAATTATTCTAGAGCTTCCATCTTTATACATGTATTAAGTTTCTCCCGCACAGGGAGATTTAGACCGAGGTTCAGTACTGGCAACATTACGGTAATGAGGATGAAGGAAACAAAGTACATCTCTTAATAATGGCTCCTTTATATTGCATTGGATGAAGCACTAAAGAATGACGACGTTGGTAATAATCGTAATAGCTCTTTATAATGAGAAACATAAAAGGGTGAGGATTTCCCAATAAGCTGATATTCTTTATCCAACCAGCGTCTTAGCCTCTTCTGTCATTTCTTATATTGCCCTTCTCGAAGAGATTAGAGATTGTGTCCCATTTGCAGGTTTCTTCCCTGGACGCTCCAAAAGAGCACGCTATTGATTGTGGCTTCCCAGTAACAGTATTAGCCATTCTGATATAATTTGAGTAAAATACCTTTTCAACACAGTTTACTGACATCTCCGCCAACTCAGTTATTCCTCTGCCTGACATAAGAAGACAACTTATTACATCACTTTATTATAAACATTAATGTTGTACTTCAGAAGACCATCACATAATCAGAAGAGCCATGAATCATGCAGTAGAGGACAGGAAACCAAGAGGAAGACCGAACAAAACCTGGGCAGTGCCTGCGTTGCGGAGGATCTCAGAGAACTGGGCATCAACAAGGAGAAAACCCAGAACAGAGAGAGATGGAGACAACTTACTCATCAATGTCAAGCCTCCCTAGGGAGAAAAACGACAAAAAAGGAAATGATGATGATTATTATTGTTGTACTTCATTGTTTATGGGAATTGCATTTTTATTCTGTAAAAGTGTGGGGAAAAGCGATCCCTATATTAAATCTCCATTTTGCTGGACAAAAGAAAATGTCTTTGGTCAAAGTGCATCACCTTTGCTCACTGGACGAGGGACTGAATATTTTTTACTACAGAGGGGGGAAAAGGGAACGAGCTTCAATGTATGCAGTATGCATCTGCCGTGGTTTTGGTGCACTCATGAAGCCTTTTCAAAAAATGCAGTGCAATAAGGGCTGAAGAGGAAAAGGGAAAGGGGGGGGGGGGGGGAGAAGGAAGGATATGAAATGGGAAAGGGAAAAGCGAGAGAACGGTGAGAAATGTTTATTTCAATAAATAAATAACACTGAGAGGAAATTCTTGGAAATGCATGGATATTTTTTTTTCTTTCATGTTGTTGCTGCTGTTGATTTTTGTTTTGCAACATTTTGTTTTTATCGCTAATTTGCTGTTGCTCTTGTTGTGTTTTTATATGTTTTCATCGGAATGTAGAGTTGCGTTATCGTTTTTTGTTTTGTTTTTTTTCCCCTTGCCTTGGGCGGCTTTAAGTTAATGATAGGGCTGTCTTCGCTGGTTTGCTGACATGTTTGATTAGTTTTCTATTTTCATTCTCTCTCTCTTTCTCTCTCTCTCTCTCTCTCTCTCTCTCTTTCTCCCTCTCCTTCTCTCCAATAACCGATCTCTCTTTATAGGGATTCAAAATACATGCAATGTGATTTTCAGGATTTCACACATTTAGAGGAAGAACAGTCTTCTTGTTTGTTTGTTTGTTTGTTTGTTATGTGCATTACTTTTTTCCTCTTGCCCTTGTTACTTCACTGATGTCATCCCCAGTAGTGAGTAATACAGACAATCTAACCACATATTGCATATTATTATTGTCTAAGCAACACTACTTGCTCAGTTCACAGCAATCAGTCTACGTTCTCCTTCAATCTCTCTCTCCTCCTGCTGTCAATTTTCTCTACTCCATTCTCCTTCTGTCTCACTTTCTTTCTATCGACATGCCATGAATTCACTTTATTTTGTCTCTCTCCACTTTGCACAGACTTTCTTTTTTCCTCTCTGCTTCCATCTCTCTTTCTCTCTTTTCTATCTGGTTATCCTCATGTTACTCCCGTTTTTTTTTTTTTTTTTCTCCATTTCTATTTTCATATTCCACTCTCTCGTTGTCTGGTCTCTATCTTTGTCATCTTCTCTCTCTCTCTTTCTCTCTCTCTCCATGTTTGTGTCTCTCATTCTATGCACACATACACAGAAACGCATAGGCAATCGCGTAGACACTGCGACTGGAAACATTTGTGACATCAGATGTTACGACAATTGATACTTTGTCAAGCTCGCTGTCCCCAGATACGGTGTGTCCCCGGGGCTCAAATTAGAAGAGAGAGAGAGAGAGAGAGAGAAAGAAAAAAAAATGAAAAGAATGAGGGATTATTGAAAAGGCTGAAAATGATGGTTGCAGTTTGGATGTCGAAGCTTATTTGGTGGTGTTGTTCTTGCTGCTGCTGTTATTATTGTTGCTGTTGGTCCTGTTGTTAATTTTGTTGGTGTTATTGTTATTTGCTGTTGTTGTTGCTGTTGTTGCTGCTGCTGCTGGTGCCGCTGCTATTGTTGTTGATGCTGTTGTTGTTGCTGTTGATACTGTTGTTGTTGTTGCTGTTGTTGTTGTTGCTGCTGCTGTTGATTTCGTTGTGTTGTTGTTGTTGTTGTAAATCAGTTCCTGGAAATAATAATGTATAAAAGTCTTTTCGGATCTAACCCCCCCCCCCCCCAAAAAAAAGAAACAAGTAAAATCGGCCAGGAAAAAGCTTTTCTCAACAACTATCACCAATTTCTCACAAAACCAGACATTGAAAGCTACAAGTAAGTACATTTTGCCGTGTTTCGAGAAACAAGGAAACTAAGATAGTATATGGTCAGGCCAAAAGTGGAGAAAAATTCCCGCAAGTTTCAGCGGAAGGTGGAGAGGGGTATGACACACCTAAAAAAAAACATGTGTCTGCAATATCAGAGAATTTGTTTGTTTAGTTCTTTGTTTGTGTTCGGGTTTAACGACACATCAGCGCGATTACCGTTGTTATTGTGTCAAACACGGTAACGTACGTGTGCACGTCAAGAAGAAGAGGGGAAAGAAAGCGGGACAGAAGACAGGAGCAAGGTAGGAGAGAGAGAAGAGATGTCACCCCTGTAATGTCGAGGATGGCACTCCATGGGAGATACCCCACCGATGACGGGCTTTCATCGGCTGCAGGTGGGAGCAGAGAACCTGTTTATAGCCCCTTTTATCAGAGAGTGGACAGGGTTCAGCATCGAAGAATCACGAGGGACAGTAAAAGCTACGACAATTAATGACGGACTCTAAATGTGGACATTTTCAATGAAGAATGAGAAGACCACTAGGTCATGTAACGAAAAAAAAAGGGGGGGGGGGGGACGAAGAAGACGTGTTTGATTCAAGGACTTGATTGGGTAACTAATTAAAGACATTGAATTTATGGGGCTGATCTGTTGCCTCACCGACTCGGACTATATTCGGGCCACAACTGGTGACACCTGGGTAGCTTGGAACAATTTAGGCTAACTCTACAACAGTGACATCGGAATATTTATTGTGATGTTTATCCTCCAATAAAAACTTCTGACGAGGAAAATCTGAGTCTTTCATGACGCAGATTTTGATATTCGGCTCTCTAGACCCAGTGTTATAAAATACAGTTGACGGTAAAATAGCAAATCAAATTAACGACAGCTTGAGCAATCACTTCCCGAAAACCAAGAAATCAATTTCACAGTGTGTGTGTGTGTGTGTGTGTGTGTGTGTGCGTTTGTGTGTGTGTGTGTACGTGCCTGCATGCGTGCGTGCGTGTGCGTACGTGCGTGCGTGCGTGCGTGCGTGCGTGCGTGCGTGTGTGTGGTGTGTGTGTGTGTGTTCGTTTAGGCTAGCAGCAAAGTGATCCCTAAATTGATGACAAGATTATGAATCGATCTCATGATTATAAATATGACAGCATTTCTGTGTTTTGTCAGGGGAGAGCAGGTCTCTTAGTCATCAAAAATTTCAGAAATTTACACAGTCATGGTAGTCACAGAGCGATAGTGTACGGCATATTTACTGCAAAGCTAAATGATGACATTAATAAACATACTTGAAGCACTTTCTCTTTATAGTCCGTCATGTCAAATATTACTCAGAGAAAGCCTGTAGATTCTTGAGAGCAAGTGTACTCTTGATGCACTTTTTTTCTAAGCAACCGCATTATATGCAACTGAAATATTCTGAAACTAGTTGATATTGTAAGCCTAATTGCTAAATTTCGTTTCTTCCATCAGTATAATAAGATGTTTATCAAGTTGTTTCAGTCCTTTGGAGTCTGTCTCGTTCTGATTCTGTTCGTGACATTTTTGCCCCATGTGCGTGTGCATGAGTACGTATTCACGTTTCAGCGACCCTGAAAGGGTTTTTTTCTTTAAAGGTGAAATAGCAATTAAGTATGTCATTATATCACCTCTGCCTATATTGTTTTCCACAATCTGAAATATCTCTCAGTGAAAGCCTGAAATAAATTTTAGCATTTGATAACACCAGGTAGATAAACAGCAAGAAGCTACCCTGGCCGCCACAAAATGCTTATATATTTCTGTTACACGGTTTTTATTTCATAAATAGATAATGAGATAAAGTGAAGATTCGTACCACAAAAGTGGAAGATGGATCGTGTAATAAGCTATGAACAAATGCAAGAAAGAATTGCAAAAGACTTCTAAGTGAGACATGAGCAGGCAAAATATGAAAGTGAACGTGAATCTGAATGAAAGCAAACGAGGTGCTGGCAAACGTTAAAATGAAAATTGGGCTGTCACCCGAGAAAAGTAGGCTCGCAGTAAATGCATAACGACGGTCATCATTTTGTCAGAAATTGTCAGTGATTATAAAATCGGAAACTGGGGCAATGATGACCGTTGAAGGGAGGGAGGGGGAGGAGGGGGGGGGGGGGGCAGAGTATGCTTAAAACTAATGAATCGTTCTGAAAGATACATATAACATGACAGTCGAATTTGATGTAGAAGTAATATTGCAGAATAAACGGTCAAAATCAAACATACACACATACATACTCTCTCACACAGACACATGCAATACGCATACACATACGTAGCAATACGCATACACATACGTAGCAATACGCATACACATACGTAGCAATACGCATACACATACGTAGCAATACGTATACACATACGTAGCAATACGCATACACATGTCATAGGTAGACACATAATCTGTCGAGCTGTCACGAGCAAAGTAACTGAAAACTCTGATGTGTGAAAAGGCCAGTAATCAGCCAGGGACATAAAGAATTCTTTTTAAGAAAAATGTTTTCATCACAACAACAGCAAAAAAAAAAAAAATATTTTCAGACCGCCAAAAAGTTGATTAGTGTTTTTCTTAAGTTTAATCTTTGGAGTCCGTGAAATCTGTGTCTGTCCTACATATTTTTGGTCCGCAAGTCTTGTTTCCTTGTGTTTGCTGTTTTTCTTTTCATGTCGATACAAAAACTCAATCTGATGATTTGACTGCCAACAAAGACTGGCCAGAAACGAAAGAACTCCAGACGAAGACCGTGGGATGACCGTGGGATTTTTTTTTTTTTTTCATTTAACAGTGTTGTTTATAATCAAGAGCTAGCGATACATGCCTTGTTATTGTTGAAATGGTTGTTACTGAAGTTGTTGCTATTGTTGTTGTTGTTGTTGTTGTTGCCGATGCTGTCGTTTTTACAACTGATAATGCTAACATCTGTTGTTGCTGACTGCTGCTGTTACTGCTGGGATCATGCCGACAAACTTTCTTTTTTACTTTTTCATACTCTTCTTTACAGTTGCATATGTTCTGCGGATATGAAATGATATACTTCCACAACAAGACTGGAGTGTATTCAAAATGAGGTTTACGTCATGGAGAGATTGTAGTGACTTTAATCATAATTATATGAATTAATAAAGAACATTTACTACATGGAAGAGAAAAAGCTGGATCGCAGAGAAACCGGGACTGTTATTCTTTTTAGGCTTTTTTTTTTTTTGTGGATGCTCATGATTTCTCACGGGTTAGAAGCTAAACCGTTGCTGTTTACAGTCGCTATATAAGTTCATTTGACAGCACTTTCTAGGCTTCTCGTTAACTTAAATTAGAGCCAAGATGCTTTAAATAACTCATACATTATAGCTGAAGTGATAACTTGCAGAAATAAAGTTGGCCTTATAAAAGACATAAATATCCATGTTCTTCAAACATTATTATCATTATTATTTTGTCTCCATATGAGCTTACCTAGGCTTTCAGTGACTCAAATTTGAAGCTTCCACATTTGAAACTTAAAATTATATTGGAGCTGTCTATCGATGTAGCTATTATTTCAGGGATATGAACTGAGAAAAAAAAAAGAAGGGGGAGAGAATACACTGTTATGTTATATAAATATAATTATCATTAGTTCTAATACACTAGTTCAAGCTTATAATTCAGTCACTGCTGAGGATAAAAACGCGTGGATTCAGAGCTCACGTATTTGAACGAGAGCACGCACAGCCCAGAAGCAAGAAAGAACAATAGTTTTTAAAAAATATCTCTTTTTGCAATACTCCTCACGTTGATGACATTTAAGATAAGATCATGTTAACAGGGGAAACAAAACAAGCAAGCTCACAAAAAGTGACAGCATGAAGACACAGACATAGTGGTAGAAAACTAAGCTGCATGCAGTTTTTAAACAGGCCATGTCTCCTCTCAAACTCAATTCAGGAACTGAATACTTGTACTTGTATAATCCCCATCATTGCTACAATGAATTAGATCTCAGTCTGTCACCTCTGGACTTAATTGTAACTTGATCTTCATGGCACATGGTCATTAAAAAAAAAATGATAAAATGCGTCTACAGCTGCAATATCGATTACTTTTCGAAAGGAAACTACTACGTGAAAAGCTATAATCTATTTTATGCACAAAAATCATTGAATCATCTATACATAGTGGCTGTCTTGCCGAGAGCGTCTGTCCTGGTCTGAGAGAAATTTGTTTCCTTTCTTTCTTCTTTCTTCCTTCCAATGTTATCTAACGTGCTCTTCAATCGTTTTTAGGTTTTCCCCCTAACGAAACGACCCGTTATGTCACTGTAAAGAGGAATTACGAACACGACATTTCTTCCGTCCGTAAACTACGCCCGCTGAAGCCAAGTTCAGACATTCCCATATCGTGAGTTGCTCTCGGAGGAGCTGTGTGTGTGGCTTTTGCAAAGATAATCGTTGCTCACCAAGAGACCTGACACGTCTCTGAGGGTCATTACAGAATCCACTTGTCATGGTAACATTTTTTTTTTTTTTTCGTTTTTAAGCAGCACCAGAGGAAGTTAAGATCAAAATATCAATACAGCGTATATTCTTTTTTATACTATGCCTTCATCCTGCTTTTTTGTTGCTGTTGCTGTTGTTGTTTTTGTAGTTTATTTTCTTTGACATGAAAGTTGAAATTGTATTAAGGTCCACAACATAGATCGATTCAGTTCTTTTTACTGAATGTTAGCTCTACTCTATTCTGCCTTGTTTCTTCATTATATGGCCGACAATAGTGTTGCTGTGGTTTTGATGGGTTGATCTGAGTATTTTCCTGTGTGATAAACATTTATTTTTGCTGTTATTTTCATTGTTACTGTTGTATCATTATTATTATTATTGTCACCTTAAAGAAATGTCTTTGCTGCTGGATTTTTTTTTTTTTTTAAAGATTGTTGGTGCCCAACTAACTCTAAATGTCATTGCAAGTTAATAACAAATATGCTTTTTTGTTAATAAATAAAAAAAAAAAAAAGGACGGGGGGCGTATTTTCATTTACACTTTTTTTTTCATCAGAAATCGAAAACAATCTATCACAATGCAAACGTTCACTCTTACTGCAGTCAGACTCCAACCCAAACAGTTATTGAATATTCTCGTGGCTAACAAAAAGGTATAAAATCTAACTTGAAAAAGAAAACAGAACAGGGCCGGAACATTGTCATAAGTCTAGATTAGCATCTCTCACTTCCAAATAGTTTGGCTGATAGATTCCTCATCCATGAAATAACACAAGGCTTTATGATATGTACATTCTGTAACATGTGGCGTGCAAAGTGAGTTACTCAGACACTCACAGCACCCTCGCGTTTTTCACGCTGAGTTAACTTGGAAATTGTTGTTACATACTATTAGTGGAAATAGATTTTGCTTTCATTTTAACGTTAAGTGTTCCTTGTATAGCTATTTCTAATTCGTTTTCGCCATCCCAGTCAGACAGAGGGGTGTGGTGTTTGTTTGTTTTGTTTGTTTGTTTGTGGTCGGGTTTAACGACACATCAGCATGACTACGGCTATACTGTGTCAAACACGGTAAGATACGTTTACAAGTCAAAAAAAAAAAAAAAAGAGGAAAAAAAGCGCGTCAGAAGACAGGAGCAAGGAGAAAGAAGAGATGTGTCCCCTGGAATGTCGAGAATGGCACTCTGTGGAAGACATCCCACCGATGGCGGACTTACCCCGCCTGCAGGTGGGAGCAGAGAACCAACTTATAAACCCGGGCCTCCGCGCGGCATGGGTGTGGTGTGAACGGTATTATATAAATGATTATAAATGATGGCCTGCTGCGGTTGTTGCTATTAACTAGTAAGATTTTAATCATTGTATCATCCTGTATTTTGCTATTCCTTTTTGCTTATTTTAGGTTTCGTTTAACTTTGTATGGCCCAAGGAATACCTGGTGATGTGTTACATAAAGACTTATTGACTTTAATTTTGAATATCATCATTGAAATGTTTCATAACTATTATTGATAGATCTATCAAGATTTTTTTTTTTTTTCAATAATTCTTGAAACGCTGAGTTCATACAGAATCAAGCAGCGATCAAGGTCTGAGAAATAAAGCTTTCCAATTAGCAATGTTCTAAAAATCTGCTTCTTTTGTTTCATATGTGTAAATTTTATATGCATTACTTCAAATTTGTTATTTTTGTGATGAAGATCTGTACAAGATCTAAGTGAAAAACATTATCATTTCAAACCTGAATTTTGCATGTCCATATAAATCTACATGATCATCGTTCTTTACGGAATCTCTGAAGAAGTCATGGCAGATAAAATTCTCATAATTATGAACAGATAAGAGTCTCATCTTTTTCCGATCTACAAGCTAAGTTTTCCAGAGACTGAAAACATTTTGAGAGGAATGTTCTTCTATGGATAGATATAAACAAGAATGAAAGTTGACATATGAGAATGAAAGCTGAAATGACCTTATGAACAGAAGCAACACAAAAAAGAAAAAAATCTGTCACTGCAAGTTAACACTACCCACTGTAACACCGGACCAGATCTTTCCAAATTAAGTCATCTTATCCGGTATCAGCATCGATAAAAAAGGAGAAAACTTCAAAATACTTGTTCGTCCCCGAGACCTTATTATAAATGGAGAAAACGAAATACTCTTTTAGATTTCTTGAATAACATTGGTTCTCTTGTGAGTTTTGATATTTCTTTGAACAGAGGAATAGAAAACCAAATTATCTGTTTGTTCGGGGCAAAGGGGGGGGGGAGGGGGGAGGTGTGGACAGAGATATAAATTAAAGGGATCTGTCGTATATTTAGCATGTCACACGTATATTAAGAGGGCATTGACAACTATCAACACATGTTTAGCCCCCCGAGCTCTTCGTTTCTTCTTACATAATCATTCCATTCCAATGAAATATTTAATGATAATCTTCCAGGAAGCTTAACCCTATTTTCGCCACTACGTCAATGTTTTATCATTCAACAATAATTTCATGTATATAATCAGGAACAAAATTCCTTTTTTTTTTTTTTTTTGTCTTCCAGATGTGTGTGTGTATTGTTATTATCATCGTCGCCGTTGCTATTGTTGCGTTTCTGTTGCTATTAGTGCATTACGCTAAAAGAGGAGGATAGAAGGAAGATGGTTTAAAAATCCAATTATTGGGGACATCAATGAACAGAGGGTTTTGTTTGCACAATACAGATGATATATAGTATGATTATATACAGTAACATTCTCCGACCATTCGTCACCTTATAATTTTATGCACTCTGGACGGTGATAAAAGAGCTGAACTAATTACTGGCCTAAAAAGAGCAGTGTTTCTGTGGCATAGACCCTTACCTTGCATAACACTATGTATTACGATCACAATAAATCAACATCAAGGGCAATAATCATAGTAATAACTTTATGAGATTGATTTCCTCTTATACTAGCTACATCGATATCAGGTGGCGAAACAGAGCGTTCTGATATTGGCTCGGTATTGATTGCGCGCAGTAACTTGCTGAGCCTTGCCCAAGGACCTCAAGGTGCGCAGACCGTGACTTTGTGGGAAGTAACATGTTGTTTTACCAGCTGCTGCGGTGGATAGGGTTGCGCTTGACAAGTCTCATAAAGCAGACCTTTTGCCTGTGGAACTGATGAGAAAACTTCGTGTGACGAAATCAGCACAGGATGCTCGCTCAATCCCTGTACCACAAAATGTCTGTAAATCCTGTCTGAGATATTTGAGCAAGCCATAATGGATACTTGGACACTTGCGTTATGTACAAGAGGATTTTAGTAACAGGGCGAGTTAGCTTAGATCCTTTAACTGAGAAGTTGGAGATGCCAGCAATGGATAATGCCAACAAATCGCTAGCACTAGATGTCCACAGCCCTTTTTATAAGTTGATTTAATAAGAGTAAAGGTCATTTCGTTTTCAATGAATTTCGCCTATTTAGCTGGTGGAACAGACGGAGTCTTGTCTGCTGCATTCACCATCCAGATTGTTTTCACTTTCCCCACACAGCTACCTTTGGCCAAACGTCTGTTAATAAGGGGTCTCTCATTCAACTTCTCATTTTGCTCGGTATCGTTTTTCTGTACAATCACAGCACCCCGAGTAACTAGCGGGATTAAATTTCTTGAAGTCCTATCTACAGCACAGCATTTGATACGTCTCTCAACGGGCAAGAAATAATCACCACAATTATTATTCAGAGCTCATTAATTTAGAGCTCATATAGAAATTAAGACCCAATCCCGTGACATCACAAGTTTTCCAATCCTGCCCTCGGTACGGGTTCTCGATATGTGTCCATTGATCATATGACAAACGAACGATACATGAGATATTGTATCGACTATTCACTGATGGGGAAACTGCATTAAAGGCTTTGGGCAAAATCAGTTCTTATCTAACGACTGGACAACATATATACTTCTACCTGTAACAAATTTACGATAAGGTGAAAGAGAGAAGACGTTGAGATACATACAGCGAGAGAGTGAAAAGGCTGCGGCTGATTAAGGCATGAAAATACACGCACACACATAAACAAAGACTGAACTTTGTGAATTAAAAGAGCAGCAATTATACCTGTTATGGTAACATAGTTTATTATACTTCATAAGGTTCTGGCTAGAGAAAGGAAATACTTGACCCACAATCACTTCTCTGAAGTCTTATTTTTGTTTACACATTTCTCTCCAACACACTCTCCCTCTCTTCCACCGCCCCCTCTCTCCCTCTATCCTTCTCTCTCTCTCTCTCTCCTCCCTGCGCTCTCGTTCTATCTCTTATCTCTGATTCTTCTTTTTCTCGTTTTTTTTTTTTTTTAATCTTTAACTCGACAGGCGTTTGAATTCTCTGGTGCTGATATGAGCTCACAAAAAAAAAAAAAAACGGGAGGTCTCCGCTGATAAGGCAGACAGAGAGCAACTGATCAGCGTGTTATACCAGAGTTGATAGCCTTCTCGCGTGACAACTGCTTATGAACAGAGCCGGGGCCGCTCCAAACATGGGCGAGGTGCTAGGCACAATGTAAGGTGGCTTTGCATTCATTCAAGGTGTGCATTAGTGAACGAACTGAAGATCACTATAGACTTGCTTCGAGATTGTGGTCATGAGTCGTTGCTGTTATTGCATTTTTACTTAGTATTCAATAATAGTTTCTTTAAGCTTTTTTAAACTGTCCAGAAGCTTATGTAAATTAGTACAATTTTGTTGTTGTTGATAATGTGCGTTTGTGTGATTCACCCAATTTCAATTCGTTTCTTGCTTTTCTCCATTAAAGCTTCTTAAAATCTCCTATTGTAAAGACAGTGTCACCAGTAATACATCGACAGCTTAGAATCCAAAATGTATAATTATTATGGAATCAGGGGCGGAGAAGTGCCGTCTAACAAAGAGACTACACAGAGCCATAGACATGCCATGGAGAAAATAAATTGGAAGGAAGATCCTGAGTATTACATAAGGCTTTAGATGAGAGGAAATGCCTCAATCAAAGACAATTATGAAATTGCAGAGGTAAGAAATGAAAAGATACCTAGATGGTAAAAGTATCTTTCATTTTCCTAAAGGTTGTGTAAACTTAATATTACTTCTTCTCAAGACAATTCAAAAATTGAAAACGCTTCTCAAGAACACATTCCAATTTTGTCATAAGACACTGATGATGTTCATTCCTTCCATTCGAGTGTTTTCTTAACCATGTCTGCCTCTTCACTACAAATTCCAAACCGGACGATGAGCTAAAGAGTTTGAAGAGAGTGAGTAAGATTTAATGAGAAGGTCATGGAAGAAGTGAGCGCGCACATCTATTCTGAAGAGTTCGTGAACCGATAAAGCTCTTCCACATACCTCTGAATCTTGTTAACAGTGGGTTGTGTCGAACACAAAGAGTACTTTCCATCAACCTGCCATTCGTTTGTTCGCGATGTTTTCCTGCTCCCTGCTGCGCTGACAAGGCCATGTTCTTACTCGGAGAAAATGGCGGTACACAATAGTGGTTGAAGGAATTCACCCATCCTTTATTCCTTTCCGTAGTTACTATAATTTACATAGGAATGTTGTATAATTTCACCTAACCTCCCTTTGACTTGCACTAAAATGTTGTCCGTCTCATTAGATGACGACAATTTTATTGATGATATTAAAATGTGTAGAAAAGGTGCAAGACAAAGGATATGATTGTAAGGAATGATAATCTGAGGTAGGCAGGCCTTCTAAACAAAACACAACAAAATCGTTAAATAGGCTTGAAAACGAAGGCGGGGTGGGGTTAGATCGTGGGACACTTAAAAAGAAACTGAATGCCAGGTACGAAGCACAGCACAACATGTTGATGATGTCAACTGCAGCGACCCACTGCCCTTAACCTAGTCTAAAGATTGCCAGCTTTTACTACCTCAGTAACGACTTTCTGTGAGTAGCTGCTCACTGCATGCACAGTGCTTCCCAATATCGAGCCCAGCCTTCATTCTAGCGTCCTTGACAACGGTAGTATGGCTATCTCAAGTGGTGCCATTTCGAGATGCCAGGCATTATGAGGATCTCGCTGATAAACAGCAAAAACTTTAGGCTAAAAAGAAGAAAAAAGTAAAATCTCAGGTCCTTGAGAAGCCACAGTCAATCCCTTTATTTTATTATTTTATTGAGAGATATAACGGACAAGAGACCAAACAGGAGGAAAATAAATCAGTGTGACCTGATCAGATATCTCACAGGCCAGCAGACATTAAAAATTGAGTAGGCCTACTTGTCTTTCCCTTAGACTTTGATTGCCACAGTTACATCCACTGCATATTATTATCGTTCACAGAGCTTTACTCGTGTAACTGTCGTTCATGAGAAAAACAAAGAAAGGAGGTTTGCAATTTTCATTGGCTCACAATGGTTAATAATTTTAATTTGTGATGTATGTGGAACATGCTGTTAAGATGTCTTCCCTAAATACAGGTATACTTTGATAATTTGTGATCAATCACGATCATGCCAAATACTTGATGAAAATCTTTACTTTAACAGCTGACTGTGATACCTTTGATATCGCCTAAAGTAAGAGAGACACGAAACAGAGCTAGGGAAAGAGATGTGGTTAGGCGGAAAAGAGGAGAGAGAGGGAGAGAGAGAAGACGAAAAGAGGATACCTTACGCCGAAAGCAACACATGAAACATAATACATGTACTGAGGGTGACGTTCTGACCAGTCCGACTCAGACCTCTTCTTTCTTCCCCTCTCAGTCGTCCAAAGCAGGGAAAGAGCACAGGGAGGGAGAAAAAGAGTTAAGTGGATAGGAGGAAGAGGAGAGAGGACAGAACAGAAATTAAGAGGAGACTTAACGCCAAAGGCAAAGATGAAATAAAATACCGACGCTGGCGTCTGACCAATCACACTCAGACCTCCGTCCTCACCCCCCTCCCCCCTCCTCCCTTCAACCCACCAACATTTTTATTTTTTCTTTGTTTTATGAGATTGTTAAGCTTCAAAGCCAGGCGCAGCTGGTTTAATGGAGTTCCGAAAGCCATTCTGTGTTTGGCATGATACACCAAGACTTCCTCTGGTAATGGCATCGAAGTCCAGCCTTAGACACGTCTGTTCTTCCTGATAAAGCTATTGGGCTCCGTCAACCGAGAAACCAAACTTTCACGACGATGAATTTTTTGAAGAGATTTATGAATTTAGTGGTTGATGCTATATTCGCCTGCCTATTTGGGCCATAAGGAATGAGTGAGTGAGTGAGTGAGTGAGTGAGTGAGTGAGTGAGTGAGTGAGTGAGTGAGTGAGTGAGTGAGTGAGT
>JBCAUA010203923.1:0-21126 GCA_038406235.1 Peronia verruculata | reverse complement strand
GCAATGCCATTTCCTTAACAGCTACCACCACGAGAAGGTAGAGGTCGGAACTAGGGAGGAGGCCTCCCTTGGCTTATCGTAGCAGCTCAGGCCGAAGCCCTTACCGCCCATATGCCTTCACATCCCAACATCAGATGGCAAACTCCGAAAAGCTACCAGCTGTGCCGGGAAGGTAGCTGGTGCCACCGCTAGGGGACAACACTCAACTTTCTACTTTCCACTCGACCTATCCTAACTACTCGGACCTTGGACTAGGGGCAGCACTGTCAACCAGTTGATACTGATACTAGTTTGCAACCACCTGTTCATGCAGAGACCTCGTGATCATAGGTAACGAATCGAGGACTGATCGGTATTTTAATTCGTGAAATACTTTAAGACGACTGGACTACGGTTAAAATAAAGGTGTACATGGCCCTTCCCCTCCCCCAGTCCCGCCACTCCCTGGAGATCGTATCAGAAACTATGGGCAGGAGGAATAAAATTAGTTTCCGAGGAGTATGGGGAGGAGGGAGAGCGGAGTGGTGGCTAATAACACCACCATAATGAATGCAAAGCCGGAAAGAACACAGTTACAAATAGCTGTTTCAGTTTTGTGCTAGTAACCAATTTTTTTTTCTCGGGATTTAGAAAAGGTCAAGGTTTTTATTGGGCCCTTCAACCCTCAAAGACAAGAGGATTATCCAGGATTTGTGGTAATCATGTCAGGCCGTGCCAAAGTTTGTAGCACTCCATGTGTTTCCATAGTCTCACACAGTCAAATGCCCGGAAGGACACCTGTAAAAAATACCGGTATCTAAATGTGGGCTCATGGCCTTAATTGTTTTACTTTTAATGTTTTGTTTTTGTCCGCCTTCTCCAGAAAAGACCATGGAAAAACAAGGATAAAACAATTACATGTATATTGAAATGTACGGCCATAGATACTTTGAAATAGGGGCTTGGAACCACTCGGGGAGCAGTGGGAGTAGAAGTGACTTTCCACCCCCCACTGTAGTCTTCATGGTACAGGCACAGACACATTCTTTCTTCTTGTCCTCCGGCGAATTCTAGGGCTTACTCTGGTTTGAACCCCTGCCCAATCATGACTTGTCATGTTCGTACATGCAGGCTCAGGAGAAACAGTATAATAGGTCCTAAGACTGTAAATGCGGAGTCTCTAGCTTATCTTCCCCCTAGGTGGGCTTCGCTGGGGTGTCACGGGTATTCCAGCCCTTGCCACTTGCATGTAAACATGTAGCAGATTTGGCCTGAGGGTCACAGCCAGTGATGATCGCTGAGAGAACACGAGGTGAGGATGGCTTTTCCCCCACCACGATCCCACGGGCCCAGTTTTGCTGGTATTCCACTCAAGCTCAAACTGGATAAACGACAGTTCGCTATAAACAAAAATCTCCTGGTCTGTCACTGCTCTCTCGGATCACTGTGTTCATCAACTCATTCATGCCATAAGTACAAACATATGGGAAGGTAAATAGTCTGGTCCCCACCTGGACCCCGTGTATAAGGCCATGGAGGCGAGTACAGGTAACCACCACCCTTTCCAGTACAGTTGCCCACCTCATCTAAGGGAGGGGAGGGGAGGGGGGGGTCAGGACTATGGCTCTATCTGGTTCGTGGGGACTTAACGTTTAGCATATTACCAGATTGTTAAAAGATAAAACTGGTCACATAAATAGATGCTGAGATAAAAAAAAAAAAAATGCATTAATACATGAATGAAGTTGGTTGATAACAAAAGAAAGGATATGATTTATACCACCTTAACATATTTATTACAGAGACGTATTACTGGTATGATTGAATGAACATTTTACAATGATAACATTAACTATATTATATTTTTATATATAGATCTAGATATAATTATATCTATATTATATTTGCATAGGCAAATCGATGCAGGAACCGATGGTCACGCTGAAGAACAGAAGTTGGCATACAAATAAATTATTTTTAAAAATGCGAGAGACAAAGGTTCATTTTTTTCCCCCTTACCTTTACTTATCTATTGACAATGTTTGTTGGTGTACTTTTAATAAAGATAATATCACAATCTCCATTTCTCTCTGTTTCCACGATTTTTAATTATCTTTTTTTTTTTTACAAACAGCAAACCTCATCCATGCCCATTTTTGAATGTCCATCATTTTTTCCCTGTGTCCTCTTTGTCTGCGGTTACGTTGGACTGTCAGATACCTGTCAATTTGGCATGGCGACAATCGGAGCGCATGATAGCATCTCAGTTTTCGTTCAATTAAAGGTTCCTTGAAAGAGAGTAATACACACACACACACACACACGCACGCACACGCGCAGGCACGCACGCACACACACACACAAACAAAAAACCAAAATAATAATAATAATAATAACGAACAACGGAATATAGCTCAAAGTGACAAACGCCGAAACTTGACAAATTTTTGACCCACTGGATTTCGAATTGATATACCGGTAATGCGTATATAGCTGCACAATTTTGAAATTGAAATTCGCGACATCGAACTATGGATTGAAACCTTAACACTTAGCACACAGGTCTAGAAAGACTGCAAGCATCATACAGTGGACTGAAGCTTTTAAAACTAGTATGCCCAAATTGATATTCTAATAAATTAGTTTAATTTCATGAATAAAACAGTGTTGGACATAAAAATCTAAAATCTGATGTCTTATTTCTGACAGTCTATCAACACGTGAATGTGAGATGTACGCAGTCACTCCCTCACAGCTATCAAATTGTAGACTAATACATTAACAGTGCACCCACATCTCAGAGTTTTTTGCATGGAGATGTAGATGAAGATTTAATTGATCGATATTGCACACAGTAAACCATAATGATCTCTTACTGTGAGTCTTTTTTCTGACATTGACATGGCTCAATGCGAGATTCGCCGGGAATGGAAAATCTTTCGTTTTATCACTGTTTTGCACAAACCCTGCTGAAACAGGGAACGCAACCCATGGATGCAACTTTATTAACTGGCTACCGATAATGTGTATTAGTACTGTAGTATGACTATAATTAAATTACATCATAACTTTCCATGAAAGAGCATTCGTAAAAGACGAGTTTGGATTGTCACACATAGTTATAGTACACGTACTTAGTGCAAACTTCCGACCTTTTCATTAGACCTTTTTAGGTTGATGCAGAGAGAGAGATAAGTTATAAAGAGAAAGGGGCTGACGAATAGAGGAAATACCTGACATACCAGCAGGCCGACGGAAAGTAGACTAGCTAGAAAACGAGAGTAAGAGACAGTCAGACTGACAGACATGCACAAAATGAGAGAGAGGAAAACGACAGATAGAGAGAGAGAGACAAATAGACCGAAGAACGAAGAGAGAGAGAGAAAGAGAGCGGAGGCAGACAGACAGAAAAAAAATGGAGAAAAAGGAAAGACAGAAAGTATAAAACACACGCGCACACACACACTTTCTCTTTGTCATCTTTTCAAGGAGAGAAATGAGAAAAGCCCGTACAAAAACATCACCGTAATTTCACAAATGAAAGCGACAGCTCGGATTATAGAACAGTTCAACTCCACAGTTTATTTCCAGAACTTGATTGATGACATTGGAACTATGAAGGGTCAATACCATTTTACACACCTAAAACAATAAATCTCTCTTTCGTTTCTTTGTCACTGAATGAAAACAGTGATAACTGATTTTTTTCATTATGTCATTAAACTAATTTGATTGTCTCCTGATAGACTCAATATTGAACATTAGGTTTATTTGGACGTTTGTAATGCCCTCTCGATCGTTTTATCTGACCAATTTTGTATCCAGTTTTTAAGCAGACAATTAGGCAAGCCTGCCTGATCTGCCTGGCTACACCAACATTCATTTAAGAATGTTTTCCCGTTTATGAATGAAGCTGACAGCAAATTGAAACAATTTGATTTTTGTGAGTAGGCCTAAATATCTATGGCTGTACACTTTTTGGGAAATGAAGTATTATAAAATCACCAAATGAATAGCGTTTTTGCAAAAAAGGGTTCAGCCCACTTTCATCAGAATTTTAACTAAGATAGCTATCATGCATTAGAATGAAGGAACTTTCAATGGAACATTTCAATTTCCCCAAAACCATCTTAGTAACTCTGAAAATTGAATACGAAACAGCATCTTTTTTTTTTTTTTTTTAAAAAAGCTCAGTCTTTATGTGGCAGTTCTGAGTTTGAATCAGAATCCCCAATACTGACCAGTTCTACCAATTTCACGAAGCTCATCTTCAAAGTAAAAATCCTCTAAAGATTTTTAATTTTTTTTTTTTTAATGTGCAAAAACACAAATGAAAATATTCATTTTCATCAACATTAATAGATCGGCAAGTGGAAAGTTCTACCCAAACTAGCTCAGTCCACTTGTTTGACAAATCTTTTGCTTTTTTTAGGTGACTGTTATGCAATCAATATTTCTGACAAATTTCTGTAACCTGGACTGTGGGTAATGATCTTATAGAACTTCACAACATCTGCATTAAAAAGCTGAAGAAAAACAATGTCTTAAATGCCTACTTTTGAAAAATATAAATAATTAATTAAAGAAAAAATCTTGACAAAAAATGTCAGTTATCTCGAAACTGAAAAATGGACTGAACCCACTTTTGAAAACACGCTCATCAATTTCGTTGGGCGTTCCAGGGTAATTCTTTTCTGTTACACAGCGAAAGTGCTTTGGCAGCACTGCCCGCGTGTTACCAATATCACATGACAATAATATGACTGAATCAGAACTGGCTCTTGATACTGTGGCCGCTTCAGCGAACATCTTGTTTCTAAACAGGTCTGGAAGAAAGATAAGTCGACCATTTATGACCGAAGTCTACTTCAAGTGTTTGTACCACAGTTTATGAATGCTTTTCAGTCTGGGCTAGTATAGTGTAAGTATCAATGAACAAGATTTATATACGACTTATCCTTTGTACAGCACAGGCTCCCAAGGATGTACAGTATATTATTACCCAGGATAGGCCAAAAGGGGACACAGACGTGCTCAGTTTCTTAGCAGATAATTATAATGGGCGGCTATCCGTTACGTGTTCGAATCTTTAATCAGTCGACCAAAAACAGTCCCTGTCTGTTTTCACTTCGTTGAAAGATATGTGAGTCAGAAGCTTTGCAAGCTCTTATGAAGGCAGCATTAAAAAAAAAAGGGGGGGGGGGTCTGGCATCACAATGAGAAAATGACTACTAGAAACATATTTCTGAGAGAAAGACTCCCCTTCATAAGGTACCAGGACCTAATGAAATGCACCCGATGTCAATGGGAGCTTCATTGTAAAACTGGGATTTTATTGACTACTAGTATAGAACCCTTAGCCCTCGTGGGAGATTTCTGAAAGAATTTTTATAGATCAAGCTGGCACTGTCCTGTGACTTAAAGATTTTGGCAAATGCACAACTCGATGTTGCTGTTCTGGATGATTAAATTGGATTTTACTCTAAGAAAAAGAAAACGTGTTAAGGACTTTGAAAGGCAGTACATGTAATATGGAACTTAAAATTCGGATCACTTTCCTGAGTTTACTGAGCACCCGACTATAGACAGTGATTGATATTGTTAGATTGATAAGGATTTCAACGCTTAACAGACAGCCGCCTTGTTTGCTTCCCAGGAAGCTGAGAACGTTTATATATAATGTGCCTTCTTTGGGTCTGTCCGGGTAATAAAAGATTGTAAAGCGCTTAAAGCCTGTAATTATGGGGATCGGCTCTATATAAATACCCTCTATTATTGTTATTATTATTACTTGTTAATGATTATTCCCTTTTCAGAATAATGTCAAAAAATAAGCGTTGCTTTATGTAAACACAAACACAGATAATTATGCACAATGTTGTGTGCCAAATTGCATAATGGATACAGTCATTAGTTTTCGAATCCATAAAGCTTTATGCGCTTTGTTGCAGATTTATAGTATAGATCAGAACTCAGGAGTTAGTTTTACATTTAAATATTTCGACAAGATAGAACACTATCAATAAATGCAAACTACATTTCTCATCACTGAAAATCCACTTATTTCCCTTTGCACTGGTATCAAAGGGACCCTGAAGCTGGATAATTAGGAATAATTTGGTCTCAGACTTGTTTCATAATATTTTTAAAAATTGTTTTTAATATAAATATATATAAATTTAAAGATCTCTCGGCTTTTACTGAGACGTAAGGCAGCTCGAGAGCTCGTTCTTGGCCAAGTAGTGACTGGGCAGTTTTCTTGACCATTCAGAAGTTTGAACAAATAATTAGATGTCGTTTTGAATTATCAATGTTCGCTTCCTTGAATGTGCGTCAGTTGCGACCGCTCTCAAAATGTTGTCGCTGGCTGTTGACACTTTAAATTTGTTAACGTCACTTCAAGCATCTTTTCAAGCGCGTAACATTCATAGACCAGAGATGATATTGTTTATTAAATAAGGGGAAAATGACTATCAAAAACAAGGCTTGTTTCCTTTATGAAATGTCTCATAGATCTTTCCATGGTCAAAGTGAAGCTTTGTTTCCGCAATTTACTTGGGTTGTCATTTATCATAAGAAATTGTTTGGTGTTTGGTCTGTAAAACCTGTTTTAAAAAAAATCTGTTTCAATAAAAATCTGTCTCAATAACAGCATATTTGAAATTACGTGAGAAGTTTTACATTGAAATGTTAGCAAACAGAGGACGTCAATCAATTGACATCGCAACTCTGGCATTTGCCAACGACAAAAATGAACACAGTTCACTTAAAATTTGACTGCAAATAAAGGTATTCGATCTCCGCCGATCCACTTTACACTGTTTGGGTACAAATGGTGCAAACTTCAGAACTACCCGGAAGAATACCCAGAAATTATATGGGGCAGAGCGGTCGTTCTAGTTACCTTGCATATCAAAACAGCAAAAACAATAACAACTATACACAACTTATAGATAACAGCATGAGGAGGCTACTTACAGTCTTTGGCAGAGAAAAGGGGCAGTACCAGAACATGGGACATCATTCCACTGGTAATTGATTGTTACACGCATCACTGCACAGTCCTCAGTAAAGGATTCAAATATCAAGAATCATACCATCGATTCTGGTGAAAGTTAACTCCTCGGGATGGAAAATAAAACAAAACAAAGACAAATGTTGACTTCAAACGTTGACATTAAGTTTAACCAAATACAAAATACACAATTGTAATTAAATAGTGAACAAATGACAAGATTGCCCCAAGCAAAAATACTCCAAGCAAGTTACTTTACGTTGACCACATGTCTTATTAAATGTCATGTTTGTTGAAAATTGATGTTTTTAGAAATTTCTCAACGTCCCCAATAATCTGCGCTTTATAGAACATGATAAAAATCATGACTTCTATGTGTGTCATTTGGGGGGGGGGGTTAATATGCCGAAAACCTAGTGAAAAATAAATGAAATTGAGTCTGATTAAAGGCAACCCCATGTGACCTAAACTATCAACAGTGTGGGGAAAAAAAAGACAACAATATTAATAAAGGACAAACCGAGTAGGACTGCTGTAAGAGGCGCTGACTAGCAAGAATTCACTTTAAGCCAATTAATCTCAAATGGACATTAATTAAGTACAGAAGCTTTGTCATTTTGTCAGAGAATTTTCAAACACTCCCCATTGCATCAGTGTAGATCCTTCATTACTTAAAGTTTCGACACCCCTTGATAGAAATAATAATAACAATAAAATAAGCAAAATCCCAACGCACTACAATAAGTCATTCTGACCTTAGCCAAAGTATTTCCTTTTGCGAAGTGCAGAGATATACGATAAGCATTGTAAATTGGGAGAAAATTATTTTTCTTCTCTTGCCATTTAAAATCTTGTCTGTAACGAATCATGATTGAGCAGTACGCATGGACTAGCGGTTGTGGTCTGGTAAGGTCATGTTCATACTATTTGTGTGTTATCTACAGTGCTGGTTTGGGAAAGATCGCGTTTACACTAGGCCCGTGCCAGTGTGGGTTACGCTTAACTGACTGTAACTGTATGAATGGGGCCCAGGTGATCGTGTGCAGTCTCGAAGAATCGAGGAGGCCTTGGAATGACTTTGTTTGCCTGTTTACTACGTCACGTGCCCACACTGGTCACTTCGAGAAAGTTCTCGAAGAGTGTTCTAGATGGACTGATGTGTACATAAATACATGGCCCAGCCAGTGTGAGAGAGAACAGTGTAGAGCGTAGTGTTTAGGCGATAGAGTTCAGCGAGTGCTGTACGCATTAATGTTAGACAGTTATCCTGTAGTTAGTGCAATCACCTGCAATAAATTCTGCATTATTTTGACGTGGAGGACTCTTGCTTTTTATTTCTCTGCTATTTTGTGTGTCTTGTCTGCATCCACTGCCTTATTGCCACATATAAACTTACGACCACATCTGTTCAACAACCAGAGCTCGTGACATTGTCATTTAACTATTTTTCATCTCAATAAATTGTTCATCTTTTTCTTTTGTTTTGTTGTTTTTGTCTACCCTTTTTTGTTTTGGTTTGCTTTGCATGTTTCAGACAACAGGAGCAAATTTCTCCCATCAAATTTTGGTCCAGCAACGCAAGTTGATATACTATGGCCATTGTCAGCCAATCATTCTTCAGGCCTTGCTAAGACCATCCTGTAAGGGACAATGCAAGGAGGAGGAAGGAGAGCAGACAGAAGAAGAGATGGGATGACAACATCCGAGAATGGACAGCCATGGAGCTGCGGGACACATTGAGGAAAGCAGAGAGAAGGGAGGAGAGTACTTGTTGATTGTCAGAGGCGACCGAACAGATGACAAATCTACGCGACGATGATGCTATATTATTATGCTATTATGCTATTTTATGTGCTGCTGCGTCCTAAATTGTTAATGAATTGTATGTGCAATATGTATATAAGGCTAATATTCATATGATAAAAAAAAAAAACAAAAAAAAAACGACGAAATAGAAAGAGTATCGTTTATGAGAACCCAACAAGCCAAAGGACACATCAGTTCTGATATAAACGTAGGATGACTTGTTCACGTTACTGACTGTTAGTGCACATACACAGTACATTCGTCTCTGACCGGCTTCAATCTCAACTCCAGTTAAAGTATCCAGTGACCTTATTGTGGTTTTCAATATTAAACTACAACACTTTACTTTATATTACCTTGTCTATGTGTAACAGAGTGAACACGTACCAAATAGTCTCCACTGCGCAGTCGAACAGATAAAACTAAGAATAGTTTCAGGGAGCAAACACATTGCAGTCTGTCATACAGCAGTGGAAAGGAGACGGATTCACTGTACCTGAGCATTTACACATAGCAGTAAAGGTTGATCCATTAAGAATCCACTGAAACATCCCAGATCGGTCTACAAGTTATAACAGTGTCATTATCATGCAGTTGGTGATTATCATAGCTGCTGCACAGAGCGGACAGACCAGAGTGTTGTATCAGATGCCAACATACTGGCAGGCAAGAACAACCAGACAAGTGCTCCAGTGAAGGATAAAAATGGCAACACCATCTTTGAGAAAGATGCACAGAACAGGCGGTGAGTAGAGCATTTCGAAACCCTGTTATATAAACCTCCTCCAGACAACCCACCACAATTATGCCAGCACGTAGGGACCTTGACATCAGTTGTGAGCCACCATCAAAGGAAGAGATAGCAAAGGCAACAACACAGCTCAACTCCAGCACGGCAGCTGGTCCAGATACTACATCACTAGAGGCACTGAAGGCAGATGTGGCTACAACAGTTGAAATTGTACATGGGCTTTTTGAGAAGGTATGGAAAGAAGAAAAGTACCAAAAAGACTGGAGGGAAGGGCACCTTCTGACGCTACCAAAGAAAGTCGACCTCAGCAATTGTAACAACTACACAGGTATAACTCTTCTCGCCATTCCAGGAAAAGTGTTCAACAGTTTTCTATTGGAGAGAATGAAAAAGGCTGTGAGATCAGCAAGCAAGACTCAGAAAGATCCGCTCGTGCATTGACCAGATTGCAACGCTGAGAATTATCATTGAACAGTCCCTAGAATGAAACTCATCTCTCTTGGTGAACTTTATTGAATATGAGAAGGTCGTGCAGATAGGTCCACCCTTGGGAAAATCTGGAGACATTATGGAATACCACAGAAAATAGAAGTAACGCTAATTGAGAAGATGTACGATGGCACACGTTGTAAGGTTCTTAATGATGGAAAGCTAGCAGAGGGATTTGAAATCAGAACAGAAGTGAGACAGGGTTGTCTACTATCTTCATTGTTGTTTATTATATCTGTGGACTGGCTGCTAAAGGAAACAACAGCAAAAAGAGAGAGAGAAAAAAAATAGAATTCAATGGACAATATGGACCCAGCTGGATGATCTAGACTTTTCTGACGATTTGGCACTTATGGTACATACACATCATACACACCAACAGATGCAGAGTAGCCACAGAGCTATCAACTCTCAAAATTTATTGGGTTACGAATACATCCAGGAAAGTCAAAAGTACTGATGGAGAAAACATCAGCTAACGAACCTATCCTAGTAGAGAACAGGCCCATAGAGATAGTTGATAACTTCATTTACCTAGGCAGTGTAGTGGACAACAAAGGAGGAACAGCCATAGACATAAAGGCAAGGATAGGAAAGGCAAGAACAGCATTTATCAAACTCAAAAACATCTGGTATGATCGTGCCATGTCTACAAGAATAAAAGTTAAGTAATTTAACTCTAATGTTAAGTCAGTCCTATTGTATGGAAGTGAAACTTGGAGCTTTAGTCAGACCTGGACCAACAGGTTACAAAGTTTTATAAAATGACTGCTTGAGGAAGATCCTGGGCATCAGATGACCAGACATCAATCGGAATATATAGTTCTCTGGGAAATGACAGAGAGGTCAACAAAGATGGACGTGAATAGGACACACCGTTAGAAGGCCATACAGCAGCACTACAAGGCATGCACTTCAATGGAACCCACAGGGACACAGAAATAGGGGTAGGCCACGAACAGCCTGAAGAAGACTCATGGAGGATGAGTTGAAGAGAGGAGGCTACAGTGCAAGGATGCAGTGAGAAGTGCCCAGGATTATAGAAAGTGGAAGTCTGTTGTTCGTGGCCTATATCCTGATACAGGGTGAACAAAGGCGATAATGATAATGATATAACGTACTGGCGTTAGAACAGGGACGTGGCAGAGACGGGTCCAGTGTGTTTGCACACTTAGCTTGCATATCCGTGACTGCAGGCGTAAGCGCATTGGATTCTTTGGACCCTTTCTGCATGTTCACATGGCCAGGGGGGCCTTGTCACATGGTTAGCGATGTCGAATTGAAAACAGTTGTGCAAAATGTCGGATCTGTTTTCACGAGTTATTGAGAACAATATTATTCATCTGATAGAAGGATTGCCATCACCAGGCAATGTGCTTGTCAGACAGCTCTTGGTACAGATTTGATGCAGGAGTTGTTGACAAATTTTATTCATTGATGTACGTCTTTGGCCTGTATACACAGTCCTTGTCTATTTACTCCTAGATTTATTCTTATGTAGGGGTTTTGGGGGGCTGGGGCAGAAGGGGGTTGAGAGTAGCTTTCTTTTCATCTTCTTCACCCAATTGTGAAACAATCGATTGTTCCTGGGCACGAGGAAAACGTCACCCGACGTTGATGAAAAATCCGCGCACCAAGCGAATTCTTTAGTGAAGGAATAAAATTTAGAGAATAGAAAATTCAGTGCTCGGAAACCGAAATAAAAGAATTGTTGAAAGCGGAAATATCTGTTTCTCTGCTTTTCAAACTGGGATACACTTAGTTTAGCTGGTTGACCCATGGCTGACCATCACTTTTAGTGCTCTCAGATATTTGATACCCACCCTCTTGCCTGGGCTGGCTTGTTCAGCTATGCTTTCACCTGTGCTTAAGTACCGTGACACATATTAGATTTTAAGCTGATCTTGGCAATTTCATTTCACCGTTAAAATTTTATTTAGTGAAAGATGCTCTTAAAAAGCTGTGTCTCCAGAGAGAAATTGTTTGACTTTTCTCTCATCTAAAAATTTTGATATTATATGTAGGGTGAGTGATTGTTTTCTGCTATCTGTATGTAGGGTTGGTGTCAGGTCAGACTATGTCTGCTACTGGTAAGCTTTAGCCCAGTACTATCCTGTCGCAGAACCCCTAGCTATGGGTAATTAGCCCCACTGCCTTGTGGTGTCTTGGGAAAGACAAAGGCTAAGGGAGTAAACCCTAAAAGAAAATCTGGAGTGGAATCCCTAAGGCGGTTGGTTGGCTTTCTTCCCTACCTTGTGGCAGCTCCTGCAGCTGCACTGGTACCAAACTGTATTGGTTCATCCTTCCCTTTGGACCCTACCAGCAAGGCCGAGAAGGGGGAACTTGAGGTCTGGGCAGCCCAAGTTCTCCATATACCCCTGCCCAGGCTCGTAGGGCACTGGAGAGGACATTCCAGTGTTGTCGCAAGACTTCAGCAAAACACAGGAAGTAGCAGTTACCGGCTAAAAGCTTATTCTGATTGGCATAGAAAACGAGCGCCTGGGGCTACTTTCGATGGTGGGAGAGATCATTGTGTCTCACTGGACAGCTACCACCCTCCTCAAGCTGGGCAACACCCAGCTAGCAAGGTGCTATCCTGCCACAGCTTGCCTGCCTTGCTGGGTGCTCAGGGCTTAGGGACTGATCATCCTGACAAGCAAGCTGTAAATCCTGGACCAGGCAGAAAGGAAAGAAAGAAAAAGACTCCAGCTCTTTGACTCACAAGCTGGAACGTACGGACCATGTGTCCTGGACTGACGGATGACCTCCAACAGATTGACGACACCTGCAAGACTGGAGTCATCAATAGGGAACTGGCTCGGCTGAACGTCGACATTGCCTGCCTTCAGGAAACCCACCTGGCTGACAGCGGTCTCATCAGAGAGGCTAACTAGACTTTCTTTTGGCAGGGCCTGTCACAGGACAACCCTAGATGGCATGGTGTGGACTTGCTGTGAAGAACTCGGTGTCTGCAGCCATTGAACCACCAACTGGAGGAACCGAGAGGATCCTTTCTCACCGCCTCTCAACAACAGCAGGCTTTGTCAACCTCCTCAGCATCTATGTGCCAACACTCTGCTCCACCCCAAGGATCAGTTCTAAGAGGCACTGGATGAGGCAATATCCAGGATTCCTAGGGGCGGAGGACTGTGCCTACTGGGGGACTTCAGTACTAGAGTGGGAGCCGACTGTGACACCTGGCCCTCCTGTCTCGGCCACTATGGCATAGGCAGGGTGAATGAGAACGGATAGACTGCTGGAGCTGTGCTGCCACCATGGTCTGTGTGTGACCAACACATACTTTAAGTGCAAAGAACGCCACAAAGTGTCCTGGAGACACCCCCGGCACCAGCTCACCCTCATCATTACCAGGCATGCGGACCTACGCAGTGTCCTCCACATGTTTCAATAGTACATTGTTTAAAAAAAAAAGTCACTCTTAAACATTTTTCTATGCAGAATCCATGTGCAGGCTTTGTAAGGGGCCACTTATCAGGGGAAATAATCAGTAGTAAAGATGAGTCAATGTATGGATCGTCCCCATTGTTTTATGGTCTCTGTCGGATATTAAGAAACTCTGATATTAAGAAATAAAAATTCTGGTCCCCTCAATTTCTTAATATCTGAGTTCCATTGTATATATCTATGAACACATTATTTGTGTGTCTGTAATGATTGCGTCCATGTGTGTGTGTCTATGTGTGCTGAGTGTGAGCATATACATGCTGTGTCTGCGTGACATGTGTGCATGTGTGAGAGGGCGAGATTTCTCGTGAATGTAATCATTCAAAACAACAGTAATTCAGCATGAACAGCAGTTGATCTCGCTGTGGGCTCTACAGATGAACTTGCAACAAGAGGCATGCCTGGTGGAGCTTCTATGAGCCAATGTTGACAGACAAAAGGCACATCTGAACAGCTTCCTCTTTCACCCTTTAGGGGAGGGGCTGTCGATTTGCTGGCTGGTTCTTGATAAGCACGATTTGTTCTTTTGAGTGAGAGAAATACTATGACTTTCTTGAAGGCAACAAGCACTGTAGGTAGACGACTTCTGCTTTCAATCTGCCCTCTCGTCAATCATCTTTCAGCCTGCATTATGAAATTTGTCTTCTATCTAGATGAAACAAAAAGTATCAGTCGGGCTTTTGATGCATCAGATGTCAGACTGTAGAAATATCCAGGAGATTAAAGAAAATAACCAATGGCCATCTTTTTGTTCCTGTCCAGCATGTGTATGCGCAGACCATTTTATCTATGCTGTCGACATCTCCTTTGTCGAATTATAGTATTCTACAATGTGATGTTTGTTTTCTGGGGACTGTCTCTCCATCAATGCTCATTGTGCTCAGAAAGCATTAAATTCTTCTGATTTTTTTTTTATTGAATAGGCACCAGTGTGGGCTTTTACAAAATCCCAACAGTGACTGGTGCATTTGAAGACCTTTTTGGGTTTGAATACTGGAGGCAAAAATTTCTTACTGCATTACACAGTGCTAACAAAAGTGACATTGTGTTTCAACGAACTACCTGTTACACTGATGTGCTGTAAAGCAGTTGTCAGGAGTTACATTGTGACCACTCTTGAAAAAATTTTTACACAATTCAGGGTGACATTTCTTCCCTCACTGATGGTTCAATTACGTTACACCGCCCAAGTCCCTAGCATACCCAACTAAGGTTTCTCTCATAATGGATAATTGTTCATGGGACCATAGCCCAAAAGACTTTGATTCCATATTATCTGGTCTGGATGAAAGATATTGTAAGGACATCATCCGGCGCAAGACACCAACTGCTCCCCACTGTTATAGTTTCGCTCAGGTAGTAATGCCTCTCAAAATTGCCGAGGAATTTGTTCCATACATCGGGGCAAACACATCACGTGTTCCCATTGATTCTTTATGGTTTGATCGTTGACATGGCAGAAAACTCTGTTTCTGGAGAAGTTGGTCCAGATGAAATGCATCCCTTCACATGGATCGCCGCTACCTTTGAGTTATTCGTATGTGCCCCATGTATCCAAGGTACAGGAGGCATAATCTGATTAAGGCCTTCAGTTCTATATTGTCTATGTTTTTCCACCTGGCATCTTTAACTCGTTGTCTTTCAAGGTTTGTGCAAGAATATGAATATTATCCTCTGGACTTGTGACATAATCAGTTGATGGTGTTCGGTTTTTAGAGATTCTGACACAATTTTTAGCAGATGAACACAGTGAAGATATGGAATGCTGGAAACTCATTTTTTTTTTCATAGCCTGTGTTTATCAGTGGCATTTCATCAAGAGGGAACTCACTTGAAGGAAGTGCAATAGCAGCAAAAGTATTGATACTTAAGGTTTCAGAACCAGGCATTTCAGTATGCATATCAGTATCAAAGAACTCTGCCCCTAGACTCTGAGATGGGCCTAGGACAAAGTCAGAATTACAGGCAGCTTCAACACTGTTGTAGCAGACAACCTTCCTCTTCGTCACTGTTAGATTCTTTCACATCAATTAGCTGTCTGTTCAGTATGTTCTCAAAATCCTCATGTTCCTTTTCTTCACTGTTGACCTCTTCTGAATCCTTGTCCATTCCAACATTCTCAACTGTTTCCAAATATTTGTCTGACATCCGTGAACACATTCCAAAAGAAGCATAGTTTTTTTTATCAAAGGTATAAGGAGTAGTCTGTATAAAATAAATATATCAACCACAGTAGTGATTTCTATACCCATACATCTGCTTCCACCATGTGTTGGTGCTGAGCTCTATAATTACTGTGGAATTGTCCTCTACAAAGCTGAAGCATCTGCAATTGAAGCTGCTATGCAGCCGATGAGAACAGTTTTCACCTGTTACTCAGAAAGAATGAGACACGTCATTTTTCAGATGCAATGTTTGTCTTAAAGTTACTGAAAAGTGGCTCACTCAACAATTCTGCAGACAGAAGCCTGATCAGTACCATCATCCAATTCCTCAACATCTTTGCCGTCAAGCTAACTTTACAGTGGATCCCAGAGGACTGCATCATTGCAGGCAATGAGAGAGCTGACAGCCTAGCCTAAAAACTGATCAGCATTCCAGTACTACCAATAAAACAGACCAGTTTCTATGATAACTATTTAAAGGATATATTTTAAGCTCTAAAGAAGGAATAGATAAACGAATGGGCATTGGGCAAAACAAGTTTAGAAGATGAAAACTACATCGACAGTTTGCATATTATCACCTCTCTCTCATGCCTCATTCAGGCTCTCATATACATACATCAAAGGGGGGCAGGTTCTTTTCACAGAAACTAAGTGAAATTTTTTCGGGCGTTTTTCTCTCTCTTGAAGGGCTTGGGTGCATTACACCCATGTGTGGCTGAGAGGGTGTTACAGGGTTTACTCATCTAGTCATGGTCTGGGTGTTTTACACCCATGAATGAATTATCAATCATAAAATTAGTGATGTTGGAAAAAAATTAACGGTAAAAAAATATTACACAGTAACATTTTTTTGCTTTAATAATTTTATTGGAAAATGGTTGATAGAGGAATACAGGGAGTTTCACTGAAAAATTATTTGAAATAATCAATGCAGAGAATATTTTATGGAGTCATATGGGTATTTTACATCTATTGTGGCTGAGAAGGTTACAAGGTGTGGTAGATCCACAGATATATTTTGTTATTTAAAAGAATAGAAAGATAGAGAGAGCTATAGTGAGACAAAGGAATTGATAGAAGTACAAGACAAAGGGCGGGCAGTTTGAAAGACAATGTTAAAACTGTATGGGTAAAAAAAGAAATACTAATATATTGACATACAAATGCTGTTTATCAATGAATACAAGCAGATTATACTTGTTACAAACAAAGAAAAAATGAATAAAATGTATTGTCATTTAATTGATTGAGATAGCCTAGAAATGTTAGTAACTTCCCTGTCCCTTCCCTAGACATATGGAGTCTGGGATTTTTTTTATTTTTCTCATCAGGAAATAATCACAGTGATTACTGTAAACCTATCATGGCCATTTGGATACTAAAGCTTGTTATCTTTTGTTTGGCAATTGATCAAATGGACAGATCTATCTCTCAACTTAGAAAATCTGAGGATTAACAATAAATAATGTCGGCAATTCAGCAGAGAAAGAGGGATTATTGGCCGGCTATTAAGCTTTAATCAGTTTGATTGCTCGAGGAATATGCCGGTCTTTGCAGGCATTCCTCAACAAGGGCAAACTCTCCAAAGGAAAACCGTATTGATCAAAAAGCAACATTGGATGGGGAACCGCAGTCCCCCATTAACGAGCGAGGGGCAGCAGGTTCCCATCACCCAGCACAGGCGACTAGCAGGACAGCATACCAACAAGACCTACTGACACTTATCTTAGCTCCTCTGAATTCTCTGCAGTCTAAGCCACACGTGTAATTAGATCGGGACAAGCAGACGAGCCCTTGACACTTTGACTCCAACCTGGACCCCGCCATTAGGGCCCAAACCTTTCCCCGGTGCTGCCGCCAGAAAACACTCAACTTTTATTCATCGGACCATAGGATGATGCTGAGACAAACTAAGCAGGCACTGACTCGACTAAGGTGCATCAAAGGGGGACACACTCCCAGGACTGACTCTGGACTACCTTATGTAGTAAACTATGATGTACTACAAGTGCAAATGGGGTTACTTGGCTTTCTCTAATTCTCAGGGTTGTGGGAGAAGCGAGAGCCCTGTTCACTGGACTTCATCATGAAGCGTTGGCCACCCCAATCGAGCAGAGCCTGGGCCCTCTCCTCACTACGCACCAGGCTAGGCCAGAGAGGGTAAGCGTCAGCAACCCGCCCGTCCAGGCAGGAGCCCCCACTCCGGAGATACTGCAAGACCAGTATCCCACGAACACCTTCCAAGAGGAGAACCAGACCAGAATGAACCGCTGGCCGCCTGGCGACCCACCTTTGTTAGCTCGGATAGGGGAAGACAATAGATCAACCCCAATCCTTGACCGCTGCCGCCACGAGAAGGAAAGAGTCGGGGCTAGGGAGGGGACCTCCCATGGTTTATCACGGCAGCTCAGGCTGGGGCCCTTGCTGCCCATCTACCTTTACACGCCATCTCTACAGGCAAACTCCAAAGGGCTACCCGCAGGACCAGCGAGACAGTGGGTCAACAAGCTAGTTGCTCATCCCAAGGGGATCAACAATTGTCTGATGACTGTTCAAACTCCCCTTACGAAAGAAGAATTTTGCCACTCAGATCAGCACCTACACCCCCACCATGACAAACACTGATGAGTGAAAGACAAATTCTAGAAGGATCTAAATGACATTGTCGTGGCAGTGCCCCGGATGGACAAGCTCATCATTCTTGGAGACTTTAACGCCCATGTCAGCAGAGACCATATGTCATGGAGGGGAAGCATGGCATGGACAAATGTATCAGTAATGGCTTCCTCCTGCCAGAGGCCTGTGCCGCCCATGAGTTCCTCATGACCAACACAGTCTTCCATCTGCCTGACTGTAACAAGATGTTGTGGATGAACCCCTGCTGGAAGCACTGGCATCTTCTTGATTATGTGGTCATCAGGCAAAGGGACAGGCATGACATGTGGGCATGAAGACCATGTGTGGCTCAAAATGCTGGACTGACCATCCCTTGCAGATCTCCAAAGTAAAACTTTGATCACACCACCAAGAAGACCATAGGGCATCAAAGTGTCCAAGGGGCTAAATGTCTCCAGGCTCAGAAATGACCTTTTAAGCAGGAACTGGCAGATCAGCTGGACAACGAGCTGCCACCACCAAACACTGATTCTGACGCTGACATGAAGGTGGAGTGGGCACGTCTTCATGATGCTGTATACAGTGCCGCCTCACATGTGGTGGGCCCTATGGTCCGCAGGCACCAAGATTGGTTCAATCCAATCTCTGCTTGAGGAAAAACATCAACTTCATGGAGTGCCCCTCAACGACCCGTCATCTACCTCCAAGAAAGATGCTTTCAGCACTGCCAGAACAACAGTCCAGTTGGAACTCCACAAAATGCAAGATGACTGGTAGTCAGCAAGCTGACACCATCCAGGCCTACGCAGAGAGGAATGACATGAAGAACTTTTACAGTGCTCTGAAGACTATCTTCGTCTGGATCATGCCTTCCCCCCCCCCCCCCTGAATACAAATGGGAACACACTGATCTCAGATAAGGAGAATATCCTTGAGCAGTGGGCAGAACACTTCGACAACATCCTCAACAGACCCTCAACCATTAGCAAGGAAGCCATCGCTCGACTCCCACAGGTCCCAGTCAACAACTCACTGGAAGACCCACCAATGGAAGAGAAATCACCAAAGCCATCAGGCATTTGTCCACTGGCAAGGCAGCTGGTGCCAACTCCATTCCTGCTGAGGTCTGTGCCTCTGGTGGAAGATCATGGCTAAGTTCATTGCGATAGTTTGGCAGTTCCACGATGACATGAACGCCAGAGTGCAGAATGACGGAGAGTACTCTGAGCGTTTCTCATCACCAAGGGAGTGAAGCAGGGCTGCGTGCTGGCTCCTACCCTCTTCAGCATGGTGTTTTCCGCAATGCTGATGGACACCTTTTGTGATGGAGACATTGGTATCAGTTTCTGCAACCGCACCGACGGCAGCCTGTTCAATAGCCAGAGAATGCAGGGAAAGACAAAGGTGCATGAAGACACAGCCCGTGATTTTTTGTTTGCCAACGACTGCACTCTCAGTGCTAGCACCCAGTCCGACAAGCGGGGAAGCATGGAACTGTTACAAGAGCTTGCAATGTCTTCGGTCTCATGGTCTCTACCAAGAAGACTGTAGTCCTGCACCAACCAGCAACTGCTACCGCCTACATTGAATCCAACATCATTGTGAACAGCCAATTCACTAGCAGTTGTAGACAAGTTCATCTACCTTGGCAGTATTCTGTCATGCCTCGTAAACATTGATGAGAAGTTGCCCTACAGAGTCGCTAGAGCCTGCGCAGCCTTCAGCAGACTGAGGGAAAAGGTCTGTGAGCACCGTGGACTAAGCCGATGCACAAAACTGAAAAGTGTACAGAGCGGTGGTCCTTTCTTCCCTGCTCTGTCTGTGTGAGACGTGGACAGTCTACAGCCGGGCTGTCAAACAATACCTTCCATATGAGATGCCTCAGGACCTTGCTCCGTATCAAGTGGCAAGACAAAGTACCAGACACTGAAGTGCTGCAGCATGCAGAGATGGAGAGCCTCCACGCCATATTACTGAGCTCTCAGCTTCAGTGGGCTGGCCACATTTACCTCATGGACGACAGTCAACTGCCAGAGAAACTTCTCTATGGCAAGTTGTCCATTGGCAGGCGCTCACTTGGTCGGCCGAAGAAGAGGTACAAAGACACACTGAAGGAGGCTTTCAAACACTGCAATATTCATAACTCCCCCTGGGAAGACACTGCAACAGACCGTCCTGTCTGGTGAGCTCACGTGAGATCTGGAGTGGCAGGCTACGAAGAGAGGCGTATCAGGAAACAAGAAGAGAGGTGTCAGAAAAGGAAAGATCGCACAAGCTCCATCTTCCAGCCTGGTCCAGTGCCCAATATTTCCTGCACCCACTGCAACAGACTGTTTCGTGTGAAGATCAGCCTCATCAGCCATCTCCATAGCCACCTCACCCCCTAATGATCAGAAGTCATGGTCATTTTCGCTCGTGAAGGACGAACGTCATCATCATCATCATCACTTGTGACGCATTTACGCATCCACTCACACGATGTCTAGATCTAGTCTAACTTGTGCAGCGAACTGGTCTCCTGTTTCGTATGACCATTAGGAATCACTTACACTTGTATCAGTGGTAATCCCTGCCATATGCATTCTCGCAAGATGCATCGACAATCCTTTTAAAGGCCAAAAATGATTTTTCAAGTTTAAACAAAAGGACGGGTGCTTTTTTTTTTTTTTATTCGATTTTTTTCCTGATCAAGGGCAATAACTTTCAGTATTTTGATAGGTGCATGGTTGTTTCCCCTTGCTTAAGGGGGAGGGGGAGGGGGGGGGGGGCGGGTCCTGGAAGTCATTTTGGAAACCGCTGGGGGGGGACTATTTTAACCTTCACCATCGAGTTCAACA